>CAAKHD010004834.1:71106-174660 GCA_901007705.1 Fistularia tabacaria
ACACACACACACACACACACACACACACACACACACACACACACACACACACACGTGGTGAGAGATGCAGACAATCTGTCCTCTGTTTGTTTTCGAAGAAAAGAGACAGTCATGGCGACTCTGCTAGGTGGATTTTTGTTCCGGTAATGGACCGCGTTAGGCCCGGGGAATGAGCATGGCTTCCTGTTGCAGTGGAGAATTGATGGACTCGGGGGGGGGGAGTATCACCCTTTCGCTTTCCACCCCTCCTCCTCACATTACATCTCTAAGCTGTATTGATCGCTTCCTGACTGTGTCAGTACCGAGGTCGTCAACGGTAGTGACATAAATACACAGAGGGTCGGTCAATAAGGCCCCCTGACCCCTCGGAACCGGTGACGGAGATAAAATACTTCCGTTTCGCAGCGCTTTTCTTTTTAAACAACAGGCTCATAATAACACAAGTACATGTAAGCTTTAGGATATAACCCGCTTATGTCTGTTGAAACATTTTATGTCCCAATTTGTCAGATAAGTATTTGCACAAATGCACAATTTCTGCCCATGCCAGGATTATAGTTTTGTGAGAGAGAGATTTTATTTTAGTTTATTTTTTTAGTTTGAAAGTTTTTTTAGCACTTAGTAAGACTTAATTTGTATCAAATATAAACAGTTTTCCATTTTTATACTAATTTAGTTTCTTTTTAATGTTTCAGCCAATCGTTTTTGTTTCGTTATACACAGCACATACACATGAGAGTTTTCACAATCTATGTGAACATATGATGCATAAATAAGTGAGAATTTCCAATTATTATTTGTAATTATTTGATTAAATTATTTTAATAAATAAATCATTTAAATCATAGTGGAATTACACTTCCATTTTGCCTAGGACATTCCCAGGTCATTTATTTGCAGTCATTTAGGAAAAAGATAATGTGATAAAATATAATAGATATATTTATACAGCACCTTCCAACAAGGTGCGATACAAATGAGAAGGGCCTCGAGGAGGATGCAAATGAACATCATTTTGTACTAAACACATTAAGTACTGCGGGAACTGACTTCCTGAGTAAGAGAGGTTTGCAAAATGCCTCTAGATCGCTAAATAACAAAGTAAAATACAGCTCTTTACTAATGAATTATGAAGAGATAATAAATGACCTTTATTTTTGACTACATTTTAACAAGTTAAAAAGGCCAGCTATTTGACCCTCAGTCCAGTTCTTTGCATGGGGTTTTAATTTTTCTGTGAAACTTCTCTAAAGCTTGTTTGCTCATGTGTGTAATTGTAGAACAATCACTTTCATTCTCCGCGTGGCTCAACTTTTATTTACAAGTCACGTGTCAAAACATTTGAAAATTATCCTTAACCACTGGATGTGACCAGACTTACTGTTTTTCAAAAACAGCCCTTAAAACATTTGTTAGTCAGAGTGCTTTTTACTGAAGCCTTGTGGCACCTATGAGAAAGACCCCAAACCGCAAAAACACCAATGGCAAATATCCCGTTTCTTTCTATCGCTATGCCGACCAAAGATACCGCTGCTTCAGGTCCCGTCTGTATGTCGAACGCTTGCAGGACAGTTTTGTCTATCGGTGCTCTCAATAACCCGCACAAACATAACTGGAGCTGCTATTCGGGTAGAAAAAATAAACAAAATTCAAGTATGACTTAAAGATGGATGTCAAACGAGATTCAGTTTGATAAAGATGTAAGATGTCTGCTGGAATCTGGTAGTTAAATAACTCTCCCCCTCTTTGTGGCTTCCTCCTAGGGAGGCCCAGTTGAGATCCTCCCCTTCCTCTATCTTGGAAGCGCTCTCCATGCTTCGAAAAAGGAGGTTTTGGATGCAGTGGGAATCTCTGCCTTGCTCAACGTGTCGTCTGACTGTCCCAACCACTTCGAGGGAGCCTACCAGTATAAATGTATCCCGGTGGAGGACAACCACAAAGAGGACATCAGCTGCTGGTTCCTGGAGGCAATAGAGTTCATAGGTCAGTGAGAAAGCCTGTGTGCAATGCATCACTTTGTGTTTGGGTGGTACTGCTTCGGTGCAATAGAATGAGCTGTCGTCAAATTTCAACCTATATTTGTTTGTAAGAGGAAGAATTACGATTCCGTTGGTTAGCTTTGGAGATGCGCGTTTTTGTCAAACGTCTGGAACATTTGCGCCATGCTAACAACATGAAAGATTCTTTGTAAGACTCAGTCAGACAGGATGGTGGTCACAGCTTATTGAACAGCCTTCCTAAAACATCGCTGCAAAGATGATGACAAATATGACCTATATTCATTATCATCTGTTTCGGACCGATTTACATACGACTCAGCAGATTTAGCTTTTTCCATAACACAGAGTGATAACTAACACAAGTGAAATAAATCCCCAAGTGTACGAGATACAGGCAAGTGTGAGGTTTGCATATCCAGGGTGCGTGCATGTGATTTCCATGTAACGGCTCGGATGTGTGTAAAGAGTGTGTGCGTATGTGTGTGTGTCCGTAGGTGCTGGTATGCGTCACAGTTTGCTGCTGTGGGACCAAATTCTGACTCATCCACTGTCAGTGGGTGAACAGATGCTGTGTTGGAGTTACCTGAGATTAGTGTGTTTTGAAAGACAGACTCAGAGAGAACGATTGAATGAACGCCGCAGGTTAAACCTGAGACTTTGTATCGTGTAAATGTAAATTAGAGGGTGAATATCCGTGCGTGTTTCCATGTGGTATTGATTGGCATTCTGGGTGAATCCTGCCTCTCCGGCCCACAGTATCAGTTGTGATTGACTCCAGCCGCCATGTGTGCAGCATTAATGGGATAGATGAGTCACGGATGAATGATATCCTTTCTTCAAGGCGTTTCAAAGAAATTCTTAAACATGCAGGCTTTTGATTCGATTTAGAGTTTTTGATTGAGGTCATTAATATGGAAAAGAACAAGGACTCCTCATTCTCTCATGCTGATAATCTGCTCTGGTCTGCCATACACACACTTCAGGACACTTATCACGATGCTCCAATTTATCATGCAAACAAATAGCTGTTTTGGCTAAATTCAGTTATTCTAAGTGCTCTCCACAAGCCATTGCTTAAACCTTCTTTTTTTCTTACAAAGATGAGACTCTTTAAACACACCAGAAGTGGGCGAGAGTCATAAATAGAACAAGCCAGGAAGTGTGAAAAAGGCTGATCATTCAAGTGTCAGCACCTGCTTGTTTCAGAGAAAATACGATTTCCTGCTTTCCAACATCGTGGTCAGATAGAAATGTGACCAAAAAGGGAGTTACAGCAAAACCTTGAACTTGTGTATGATAATTTATATCATTATAGTTTCTACGAATTATAATCCTCACTACAAACTTTAAGGGGGGAAAACAGCGAATACAAGTAAGACTGTAATCACCAAAGGCAATACAGTACTCCACATTACTGAAGGTGGAACAATGGTGTTCAAATAGATTTCTATTGAATTACGTAAAGTTTATTCATCGAGCACAGTTTGAATATCTAATTAGTTAGTAATTATTTAGTATTATGCTGTGTTAGCAAGGAATGGAAAACAATTTCAGAAACCTTTCCTGTGTGTGAATGGGTGAATATACTGGTAAATTGCTACGTAAGAGGAGACCATTTCCTAATACTAGGGCGTACATAATGTAAGCGCAAGGAACTTCAGAGGACATAGAGTGGCTTTATCTCCTGTAAATATAATTTCAATTCTTGAAAAAAAAACTGTTTGAGTTAAATTCCCATTTGCTGTCAAGAAATTATTAATATTCCACCATTTCAGCAATGCATGGTTCAAGGACTATTTCGTTGATTACCTGTATTATTTTACATTCATTCATACATTCATCGTCCATACCCCTTATCCTGCAGTCAGGATCGCGCTGTTGCTGGAACCCTATGCCAGCTGTCATTGGGCAAGAGGCGGGCTTTTAACCCTGGACCGGTCGTCAGGGTAGCACAGGGTTCACCCTCTCATCCGCATGTCATATAGAGATCGGTAATCATTTACTCGCTCATTCACAGTATGGCCTAATTCACGTCTACCCTTAACCTTTCATATTTTTGGGCTGTGGGAGAGTAACTCCACACAGAAAGGCCCCCGTCGGAATTGAACCAGGGACCATCTCCTTGTGTGGGGGAAGCACTAACCACTGCGCCTCTCACTATCATTTAATATATTGCAGTTTCTTTAATTATGAATAACAATATTGATAATTCTATCTTTTCATGATAGAATTAACTAAATTATTGAAAAAAAATTATTTCCATCTCCAATATCACATGATTATCGGATTTTTTCTCAGTGAAAATCAAATGTAAAATGATAAACGCCACATGTACCGCCATCCTTCTCTTTTCAGACTCAGTTCGAGAATCCAGCGGGAGAGTGCTGGTCCACTGTCAGGCCGGGATCTCCCGCTCCGCCACCATCTGCCTCGCTTATCTAATGAAGAGGAAGCGCGTTCGTCTGGACGAAGCCTTCGAGTTTGTCCGTCGGCGCCGCAGCATCATCTCCCCCAACTTCAGCTTCATGGGTCAGCTGCTGCAGTTCGAGTCCCAGCTCCTCGCCACCTCCTGCGCCGCGGAGGCAGCCGCCACCGCCAGCCCCTTGCTAGGACCGAAGTCCTCCAACCCCACTGCGTCTGCGACCGCCACGCCCACCTCTCCGTTCATTTTCAACTTCCCGGTTTCCGTGGTGAACCCGGCATACCTGCACCACAGCCCCATTACGACGTCGCCAGGCTGCTGATGGACGGCCTTTGCTCCAAGAACTGCTGGAGAACGGCAGGATGTACATTTTTTTTCCCAGGGTTGGTTGGTGAGAATTGCTCGGTGCTGCTTCGTTTAAAAAAAATCAAAAAACTTTGTAAGTTCAGAAACCAGCCAACACTTCTTCCATTTTAAACTGAGATCTTAACTCAAACTGACCAAAAAAAAATCAGAAACAAACAAAAAGAAAAGACCATCTCTCGGTGTTGGACTGACTGAAGATCCGCCCTCTTCCTGTGCAGAGAACATGCTTACGCAGAGACGCACACTCATGACTTACAACTGAATAAGCTCAGTATGTATGAAGACAGGGTCTTGTTGCCATGGCGAAAACAGGTGTTTGAGAAAGGAGATCGACACAGGAAGGAAGGAAGGATAAAATTTTAAGCAGCCTCCCTTTCCCCTTTGGCTGTCCTCTGCTGCCAGACAAAGAGATGGATGGCAGAAAGAAGGGAGTGTAATAGAAAGCAGGGGCCTCTCCAGTGACAGGTGCCCTGCCGGCCATCCAACCGGAGTTTCCTGCCATTCACGCTTCCTTTTCCTCTCCTCGGTTTCCCCCCATCCCCCTCCCACCCGGCCCCCGTGTGCGCTGCTTTGCCTCATCTGCTTTTTATTGGGCTGGGTTTTTCCCTCCCCCCCAGCTTACTTTTTTTTTTACATCGAATCTTTACGCCGTCTCCGTCATAGTCATTGAAATAATATGCCAAAAAAATAGGGGGGTACGCTACGTAAGGAGGGAAAAAAAATGAAAGCACAAATTTGATGGATAGGATTCAGTCAGAAATGCCGGGGATGTTTTGGGCCCTTCCTTTTGGTATGACGTCCGCCTTCTCTTTGATTCGCTTTTAACTGAGAAGGAGGTGTTTCAGAAGTGCAGGGGGAGGCAGACACTCAAAGGGTTGCGCCGGTTTTTCCGTTTGCATTTAAACTGAGGAATTGGCGGTGCCGTGGTTAGTGCCTCCGCCTCAAAGCAACAAAGGTCCCTGGTTTGATTCCCTGATTCCGACATGAGTTTGCATGTCGTCCCCTTGTCTGCATGAGTTCCCTCCTGGTTCTCTGCTCTCCTCCCACAGCCCCAAAACGTGCAGGAGGTTCATTGGAGACTCAACATTGCCCGGACGTATGAAGGGTGTGTCTCTTTATGACATGTGAATGAAAGAGTGAATGGTTGTATGTGGCCCTGGATCGACTGGAGGGTGGTTCAGGGTGAATCCCCAACTGTAGCCCAATGACAGCTGGGATAGGCTCCAGCAACCCCTCCCGTGACCTTGCGTGGGGTAGAGATAATGAACGAATGAACCGGGGGAATCAGTGTCTTTACTTTACTCCGTTTTTTTTCCAAATCAAGTGAGACACAGGGTTCTGTTCCTCTACTGGTTTCTGCAGAAACAAAGTGAGCTGCGAGCCGCCGCGGGGAGATTTCTGGAAAAAAAACGAAACAATGAATGGTCCTTTAAGAAGCTTGTGCCTTTTTTATCAAACGGGGATCCCTTTGGGTTCATTGTGTAACATCTCTGTCTTTCTTATTACAAAGCGAATGATAGAATGTTTGTCAAAAACAACAACAAAAAAGAACGAATCCCTAGCGACTCTTACTGCGCAAATATCCACATGACAAACACATTTCACCGAAATGGACATCAGATGTTTTAGATTTGAGTAAAACGTCTCACCAACATTGCATTGGAGAGGAAAAAAAAAAAAAAACTCAGGTTACTTTGTTAATTTATCTACATGTTGAAATAAGGCTGCTATACATTTTGAATCTCATTTTCAAAAAAAAATAAAAATAAGAATAAAAAATAAGAAGTCCAGCAAATCAGAGGAGCGGTGGTGGTGGGGAAAACAAGTCTCTCACCAATATGTTTGTACATTTTTTTTTTTTTTTTGTCTTTTAAAGTTATTTTCTTTATTTCTAAAGACCAAGCATCTTCATCCCTACGATATCATTCTCTGTAAACCGAATGACAAACCAACTGAACTCCATGAGCGATGGACAGAAATATGGGCCAGCTGTGCGTCGTCGTCCGATGAGATAGCGGCGTCTTTCTCGGTCCCCAATGCACGCACGTGGGCACGCGCCAGGACACAAGTGCACGAGGGCCAACGCATGAGCCCAGAGATGCAACAACACCACCCTTGTTGCATTACGGCTGAGCTACTTTGTAGATGGATAAAGGCACAAAAGCCCCAACAGTGGTTTCTTTATATCCCAGACACGCACACACAAACACACACTTTTCAAAGAAAACACCCTTCTCCGTTTTCTGAAGATTGTCGGCACCTCTTTCTGTAGCACTTTGAAGTGATGCAATACTGTATTTGTAATTTAAGACTGATTTGCACATCATGGTGGTGACAGACTTACCGGAGCGATGGAGGGAACTCTGAAAGACAAAAAAAAAAAAAGAAAAGAAAACGCAATACTATGTGTGTGTCCGTCCCTCTTTGTGATTTCCTTTGTGTGTTCAAAGTCTCTCCGTCTGGTCAGAAGCTGTTTACCCGTCATGGCAATATCAGTCCCCCCTTTTTGGAAATTTCTACATGTACGAAAACAACTTTACCTGGATTTGACTGTGGAACGAATGATCTGTGCATTTATTTATTACCGAGGATCCATTGTTGAATAAACCGTGTTCTTAATGAAGCTTTGGTTTCTTTGAGCTGACTTTGAAAATCAGTAATGAATACAAGCATGTGGAATTTGAAAATATGTATCTCTTTTCTAAAGCACTACCTCCACACTCCAAAATACACTGCGCTGAATTAACTTCATGTCCTCTTTCACTCCATCCATACATCTCTCCTCTGGTCTTCCTCTAGACCTCCTGCCTGGCATGACCAACCTCAGCACCCAGCTACCCAAATATTCACTGTCCCTCCCTTGTACTTGTACAAACCATCTGACTCTGACTTTAACTCCAGAAAATCCAACACGTGCTGTCCGTCTGATGGACTCCATCATGATCCTTTCCATCCTTTTCATCCCCTCCTCTGCTACCTCCAGCTCTGCCTCCTGTCTTTTCCTCAATGGCTATAAACCAGACAAAATGGCTGGTTCTCACCTCTGTCTTCTTCATCTTTCTATTCATTCTGGCTGATACTCTTTCTTTTCTTTTTTTTTTTTAATCGCACATGACACTTCCTTCTTCCCGTTCCAACCTGACTGCACATGTCCCTTCACCTCTTTTACACATTCTCCGTTGCTCCGGACTGTTGACTCAAGCTACTTAAAATCCTCCATGATCTGGATAGTTATAGAACTGTAATGAGACAAGCAGAAGATGTTGAACTGTATCTGATGATATGTAGAGAGAAAAAACCATCCACTCTCCTTCACACATCATCTATAGAATCAGTCATTCATACGTCATCGAGACATACAACCTTTCTCTCATTCATTCACACATATAAAAAAAAATCATTCACACATCATTTCAACATTGAACTTTTCACTCTCATTCACACGTCATAGAGACCCAGACAGGAGGAGAACATGCAAACTCCACAGAAAGGCCTCCTGTCAGAATCTAACCAGGGATCCTCTTGCTGTGAGGCAGAAGTGCTAACCGTACCCCCCGCCCCCAGAAGCAATTTGGCAAGTATGAATCAGATTAACCTGGAAGAATCCAAGAACAATCGCATTGTTGGTCGCAGGTTTCTCAATCGATGTGCATTGATTAGAAACCAATTCTCTCTACCCCAAACCTGAAACCGGGTATGCGTGTTTGGTCTCTGTATTTGCATCTTAGACAACAGCACCATCCAATGGCGCCATTGGATCATTTTATTATATCCATATAAGTGCTGCTGCAGAGAAATGAGCCGCTCCACGCTGAGGGGAAACGAGGGGCTGTGGGAAACCTAAACAGCTTCAGACATTCGAAGTACAGGGATACTGGGCTAAAACGCATATCCTTAATATTTTCTGAGGGCGTTTTTCCATCCAGCGGGGTCACATGTATCAACGGGGAAGTTAGCTTTTGTTTTTGAACAGAATAGTAAAGGCAAAGACAAAAAAAAGCGACAGACACTCAGATACTGTTTTTATTAAGGTTTTTTTCTGTTCAAGAACAGCTGGTCAACAGCTTTGTACAACCTGCTGTACATCACTGGATTTACAACAGAAGGACTGAATTAATTGGCAGAAGGCATTTCAAGAGGTGGAGACACGGACTGACTGAACACACTCACACCGAAACACCCGCACGCCAATCTCCAAATTATTTACAGCGAGAAGGCCGGCAGGCCGGCCGTCTCTCAAAGAAAGACCGTCCCTATAAAAGAGGAACTAGAAACAGGTGGAGGAAAAAAATAAAAGATGAAGCCGGCGTAAACTCATCTTTAAAAACGACAATATAAGAGCAATGTGGAGCTCATTTAAATTAAAAACTTACACAGAGACAAATTGAACAACACGGACACCGTGACAACCCCAGAGCAACAGAGGTTAAATGCCCGCTGAGATCCTCCATACACAATGAAGATGGCAAATACAAAAACTATTACATTCCAGCTCTTCTCCAGACTGTGCATTTTTCCTGTTTAATAATGGAATTGAAATCTCGGCATTTGTTGACGACAGTTAATTGCTATTTGCATTGCATTTGCAGTTATTAAATGCATTTGCGTGTTATTTTGTTTGTTAAATGTGTTGACTTTTGTAATTTAGTTTAGTCATCAATTCAATGTCAGTTTAAACCTACAGAGAAATAACTATTGTAGTTGAAGAAAATGTGCTGATACATATCGGGATGGATTACCCTATCGAATGTTGGTCGTTGACAGTTTCAGAATGTGGAGGGAAGAACGATGATGTGGAGAGAGTATGTCAAACTGTCTTGAACTTTTTCATATGTTTACCTGAGGACTGGCTGTTTTGAAGAGAGACTAAGTCATAGGACACAGTGGGCTGAGATCACACTCTATAGAACCTACGTGTGAGCGCACTCAGACCAAAACATGGCCACAGCCATCGCAACGTTTCCCTTTGAGGACGTGGAAAAACTAGCTGAAATCCAAGAGACAAATGCACCCATGTTGACAAAAGAGGAATGAGGAGTTTGCAGTCCAGTTATAAGTTCACAAGGCAATTAGTTCATTGAAGAAAAACAAATGAGGCGGATTTAAATAGATAAATAATATTAAATAAAAAATAATAATTAAGAATGACAAAATAAATAAATAAATAAATAAATAAAGTAATGGTGTTTGCATAAAAAAATACTGTAGAAAGCGATGTTACACAACCTTCCCTACTATTATTATTATTGCAATAATAATGGCAATAATAATAACTAAAAAAAAGAAAAACAAAAGATTCTTCAGTCTTTTTGTTTCTACATCTAATAACTGCAACAGAAACCAAAGATGAGTTTATCACGGTTGCTTTAAATGGAAGTCATCATGTACATATCGACCTGAATATGAGAACTTGAGTATTCCGTTATGTTTTGTGCATATTGCTTTGATAGCTGAGTAATTACAGTGGTAGGTTTAGGGGACAATCAGAGCTAAGGTTAAGTTTCTGTCACTTTGAACAGAGATGCTATATCTATATATTTTCCTCCATAATGTTTGAATGTACCTTTCCACTGAATGGCTCATTTTTTCCCCCCACATCCACACAGCTTGTAAACCAAAGAGCGTAAGAGCAACATAAATAGCGAGCACAAAATTAAACATAAAGGGTACCCTCTGCTGCCAGTCCTCCGTCACAAACAAAGGAGCATTTGGAGAGGGAGAAGGCAGCAACAAACTGAAATGAGGTTACCCTCTAAGAGACTCCGAAAAAGTCACAAAGGACCGAACATGAAGCTGCAGAAGATGTACAGAGGCGGCAGATGAAGCTCGGCAGCAGCGTCTGCCGATATATTTCACTTCAGTGTCACACAGCCTGGTTGCTGGTGTTTCCTGGTTCTGAGTGGAAACAAGCTGTCATGTCGGACTCTTGAGGATCATATGGGCAGTGATTTTTCAGGGACGATGGATAAGACCTCATAAGGCCGTGACCTCCAAGCACAGTCTCTCAAAGACATTCACACTGATCTACTGGCAAGATTCGGCTCCCTGGACTTGACGCCCTTACAGCTGTGGTTGGGTAAATCAGACATTTCTTCTATTAGCAATGATAGAAAAATCTGAATATTATCTGGAGCTTATGGAGTTTCTTGACTCTGGGGTTTCCTGCTCAAAGCTGCGGATGAGCTTCACCGAATTTAAGGAGTTAGCTGTGACGATCCAGCTGGCGTGACAGGCTGGCTCTGTGCAACAATGTTACCGTTGCGTTTGTCCTATACATGGAGGCTGTAATTTTAAATCTATTTTGGTTTAAATGACTTTTGTGATTAATTTCAGAGGTCTAATCTGGTTTATTAATGAGCATGGTGAATGGGAAAAAGTAGGAAAAGAAGGTCTCTTAATATAAGATCACTCTTTCATTTTGCAATGTCTCTAGTTGGCCAACTTTCCCTACGAGTGTGGCAGCAAACAAGCCCCGCTGTTGGGACGCTCGACGATCCAAAGCAAAGACATAATCTTTAACGGCACGGAGAAGGATGACGTGTCTTGCTATGTCAACACTGAAAGTGGCTACATCCTCCGTGTCTTCAAAATGAGATGTTCTTGTTCGGGCCGCCATCATTCATTCCAACAAAGGAAAACTGAGATAATGGCTCACAACTAAAAACTGGTATGTGATGACTGCCTCTCCATTGATAAACAGTGAGCAACTAGAACAGAACTTCTCCTCTATGTTGATGACAAGCTCAAGACATGCTGAGGGAGGTCTCCTTGCACACTTCGGCTACTCTGACGACAAAAGTTCCTTAGTTTCCAATTTCTTTTTGTACAACTTATTGATCCTTGAGTATTTTCCACCCTGTTGTTGACTACACACCTTTGTTCAAATTCATTTCACCATATGCTCAGCACAGGACAGAGCAGCTGTCAATCATATCTGCAGAAACATCAAAAGGCCATACTTGAGTTTATTCAAGCTCATCGGGACCAAGTTAAAAGATTCTTCTTCTGGTCAGAATGATTGCCATTCTCTAATTCAGCTCTTTTTTTTTAACTAAATTTTATCGCTGAGGTTTAAAATTCCTTCAGTTTTAGTGTGGAGTACTTCTATGAAGTAACAGAGTTCTAGGACTTGAGCTCGGCAGAGGTGGTGGGAGTGGCCTGACTCTCTGGCTTGACAATCTGGTAGGTGATCAGGTATTCTGGATAAGCCTGTGAAAAAAAATAAACAAAATGCTAGTTGTAGTTATCGAGAATTGTGGACTAGAAGGGCAAGGATTTCAAAACGATATATATGTCTATACACACACACTCACACACACACACATATATATATATATTAGCTTTGATGAATTGAAAAAGCAATTCACAGGTTGAGCAATGATATTTATATTCTTGAATAAAGTGTCGACACCAACCTGCTCGCCTCTGTAGATGACGTACTCAGCGTATGCTAGCCCATTGACGCTTGGCCGTCCAACCACAGAGTGATGTCCCGGGGGGGCGTGAGCCATTTTCATGGCGCTGAACTGAAGGAATGATTTTCCGAGGGTCACCCTGCAGAACAGCATCTGCCTGGAATGACGGACAACTTACAGTTAGCGCTAGGCTAGCCCCCAGTTATGCACCCACAGGGCTACTTTGCTGAGGGATATCCCATGATGCACTTCTCTCATTAAAACCACTCTTCCTGTCTGCACTCATGTCCCTCAATGCTGGATAGTAACCTCATATCTCCTCTGGAGTCCCTGGGCTCTCTCAAGTTCCGAGGGGGATCTACTGCAGCAGTCTTCCCTGGCATCCACCATTGTTATTTCTTTTGTGAATATCAACGCTATTAATGTATCGTCTCAGCTATCACAATGTAACTGTCAGTGCTACTGTTATCGCTCCTCAGAGATAATTTGTGACTATCCCTCCCAACCTTCATACCCACCTGCCTCTATTACACCCTTGCCTCCTATCCCTCTATTCCTCTCTTCTTCCTTCGTTGTAACATCTGATGAGTTTGATTTCCTCCCCAGCTATTAACTGTTACCAGCAATGGCGCTGATGAATTTGACCAGATTAATCTCATTTGGAAGTTTTCACTTCGATTCTACCACTGTTTTCCAGATTCACTGCTTTGGAGACACGGGATGTGGTGCAACAATCTGTGCATGTCAGTGGTAATTGCCCGTCATCTAAAGGTTTTCATTTCCATTACAATGTTGATTGTGTTCTGCCTTATTAAAGTAAACCAAAGAAACAAAAGGACCTCATCTGAACAAGCACTAATGATGTGATTATCATAAGATCAAAATGTATTTTGTCTCAAAGACAGTAAAAGCCTGACCTGTGGCAAATGTAGCATGAGCGGTCTTTGTGCGTGGGACACCCAGTGCCGCCGCCGATCCCGTACACATACTGATTGCTTTTAGAGGAGTTCTCCGCGAAGTAGATCCCAGCGCCGAACATGCCGCCAATGTATGCATGGCGCTCGTCGAAACCCTTGTGAATGATCGCATTGATGAAGGGAGAACCTGGAAGAAGGAGGGAGATGGTGACGCAACTGATGATTTTCTTGAATCCTGACGAGATGCCAAGTCTTACATGCAGGGGACACCTTGAGGTTTTTTTCAAGACAAATTAATTTGTTATTGTCTGAGAAAATAAGATGTTTGTATTTCTGGAGTCTCCTGCAGACAATCTTTTTTTCTCAATTAAATCTCAAATATTTTGCTGTTGTTATAGATAGATGACAACTATATCTATTACTATTGTACTTATTAATAGAATTAATATTAGTATATTGCTGTATCACCCTCTACGAGTTACCCTGACTAAATGAGGAATTTCCTTGCTGACTGTTTTTAACATACAGCATTTTTCACGGGGTTTTGCTGCCACCTTAGCATAAATGCCGCAAATAGATAATGTAAAACATTATCTAGATAATCTTTGTATTGTTTTGAGTTAAACTGAGTGTCAGAGAGGATTAAGTTAATTTCCAAGTTAAATGCCTTCTTGCTTTTTTGAAATTAGGTGTTTCAGTATTAAACCCGTAGATTTGATCAGTGTATTAAACATTAATAATCAGGGGAAGAGACAAACACATTTGAATTGATAAACTTAAGCTTAGCTAAAGTTTGCTGTGTACATTTGAAAGAGAGCGCTGTGCTACAGTACCCCCTGCAGGTAGAAACTTGCAGCTCTATGAGCTGGGGACTACTAGAGATCATCCTGATCTGGCTCATTACATATTAATTATTTGACGATTTAAGATAATTGAAAATTTCTTGGAGGGCTTGATTTTTCATTGATCAATTGAATTCCTTTTAAAACTTTGCAAAATTGCACAAGAACAATATCTATATCTCCTAACTAATGCACACTGCAGCTGACATCTAACCTTTTCATATCAGATGCCATCTCATCATTCCATCCAAGTTAAAAACTAGGTTCTGGGACAATTGTGAGGTGAAATTCACATTTGCCATATTCTCATCAATGTATTTATTCATGAATGTGGGAGGCCATCTCCTGCCATGTTGTTACATTATATAACCGACAGACATACTGTGGGAGGAAATTGGAGAACCAGGAGGTAACCCATGCAGACATGTAAAGAGAACGTGAAATTCCACACAGAGAGACCCCGTTTAGGAAATGAACCAGAAACATCGTTCCTGCAAGGTGTAAGCGCTGACCACTGTGCCACTGTGCCCTCCATGGAGAGACCATGCAAACTAGCCTTTTGGATGGGACGCAAAACTTCCTCAAAAACTTGAAATTAGTCCAGTTGCTAAAATGACATTTTATAAGACCTTCCTAAAAATAAACAGCGTGGTGATGACAACACATCACCCTGACGCTCTGCTTTTCATCCAGTTCGCATGTCAGTATTTACCGTGAAAAAGCATGCGCTCATTGTGGTGATTGTGATTCTCATCTGCAATCTCCTTTTGCCTGTGTGTGTACCTCTCCCGTAACTTCTTATTCACCACCTTCTGAATCTGTATGCGAAAGGAAGAGAGAAAATATATGAAGAGCCTAAAAATAGGCTTTACTCTTGCAAGCCCCAAAATCTGAACCACACTCCTGTTAGCTGTATTTGAGTGGTTACCTTGATTATGTTGTATTGGCTGAAGACCCCACCAGCATTGCCTCCATCACGATGCTCTCTGATGGTGCTCTGAAGCTGTAGAGAACAAACAGGAGAAAATTAATTCTGTAACGACTGCCATTGAGTAATAATGTGAGGAAATGTAAGGATCGTTCATGGAAGTAAAGCCAGAAGACACTCCCCAGAGTTTAACTGGGCAGTGGAGCAGAGAACCACAGCTCACTAAAAAGATTAAGTCAAATAACATTTTCCAAATGGATTACATTTTGCGGCCCATAAAACAAATTAAACAGTGGGTTGCACAGAAAACGCCATTAAATACTGAGACATCATGAACCCTAACCCCATTTTCAAGAAAAATATTCATTTTTATCTATTACCACTTATCCTGCAGTCAGGGTTGTGGCTGGGGTGGAACCTATCCCAGCTGTCATTAAGTGAGAGGTGGGTTTTAACACTGGATTGGTACCAGTCGAGCACAGGGCCACATATAGGACCTAAGACCATTCACCCTCTCATTCGCACGTATTATAGAAACAAACAACCATTTACGGCATCATTCACATGTCGGGGCAATTTAGGGTCTCCAATGAACCTCCTGCATGTTTTTGGACTGCGGAAGGAAACCAGAGAACCTGGAAGAAACCCGCGCAGACATGGAGAGAACATCAACCACTCCATACAGAAAGACCCACTTTTGGAATTGAACCAGGGACATTGCAAATGTGAGTGAGCACTGACTGTTGTGCCACCATGCTGCCTCAAGAAAACTTCGCTGATTTAATTTCCGTTGATCTGCAATTATCAACTTTAATTCACAAGAGTAGTTAGACACCAAACCTTTACAGTGTAAATGCTCTATGCCGATACTTTGAACTGTCTTAAAAGTAGGAACACTTTGTTCTAAATTTAGTTTTCCAAAAACAATATACAATAACATGAAAGCTACAAAATTAATTCTGGTGCTAAAGCGGAGAAAAACAAAAATCACATATGCCCACAAATGTCGAACGATGAGTGTGTGAGTCGCGTGTGTTTTGCATACTTCCTCCTCTACAGACTGGAACTCCTTGTCATCCAATGCCAGGTCCATCAGCACAGTCCCCTGGCTGGAGCAGTGGAACGTCAGGTAGGGGTTTGCACCTACAGACACATTTTTCCCAAACAGATCAAAAACAATTGATTAGTCGATGAAGGATAGCATCGATCTTTTGACATTTAAATGACAACATGGCGTAATGCAGCAACAGATTAGTGAGAAAGAGCTTCCTGACAATCTTGGAAATAAGTGAATATTGTTTCAAACAGTAAATATTGTCATTTCGTTCACTGCATTTCTAAGCTTCCAGTTTTCAGTCTCTACTTGTAAACTTAATCTGTAGTGGTGTGTTTTTCCTGACCTTGCTGGCCTCCGAGCAGCCTCTCCGTGCCCTTGATGAGTTTGTGTCGGTGACCGTAAGCGCTGATGCCAATCTCCTTCAGCTCCTCGTGGCCCATGTCTGCTAGCACGTCTAGTGAAATCTGCCCAGAAAAGAGTGGGAACAATCGGCTTTTTCCTTTTTCTTTTCTGAATTTGCTTTACATCAACATCACTTCGAAAATGTTTGTTGCAAGAAACAGCATTAAACGCTACTCAGCTATATGGAATATGGCTTGCATGGCAGAAACTAGGCTTGTGATTGGCTCTCCTGCTTTCTGCGAGGAGATTTATGAGTTCAAATCAAATCTCGTATCTAGCTCTCTCTAAGAGATACATGCACTCTCTCACATTCAAGAGCACTACACACTTTTGTTGGTGAGTGTCAGATCAGACCTGGATAATTACAACAACCATAATAATAATGACAATAGCAATACTACTACTACTACTACTACTACTACTACTACTACTACTACTACTACTACTACTACTCATACTAATGATAGAGGGTGGAGCACAGTAGTGCAGTGGTTGGCACTACTACCTCACAGCGAGAAGCTCCCTAGTTTGATCCCGAAAGGGGGTCTTGCTATGTGGAGTTTGCATGTATTACCCATGTCTGCATGGGTTTCCTCTCCCGTTCCTCTCCTATTTTCCCTCACTGTTTGACTCCTGTTCTCTCTCACAGTCCAAAAACACACTAAATTGCTCATTGACGTGTGAATGAGAGAGTGAATGGTGTTTATCTCAGTATGTGGCCCTGTGATCGACTGGCAACTGGTCAATGGGGAACCCTGCCTCTTGGCCAGTGACAGCTGAGATAGGCTCCACCATCCTCCAATGTCTCTGAGTGCAGGATAAGTGGTATAGATAATGTATAAATGAATTATAAGAAGATGTATTTTGTTGTTTGAAATTCCACGAGTTCATATTTGGAATTTAATTTCTTAATACAGATCATCTCCCGTCGGAAAGAATGTCTCTCATTTTCCACATCTGCTTCTTCCTGACCTTGCTTCTCCTCCTGCCCCGACTCTTTCTCTTTTTCTCGAACAAACCCTGTCACTCCATCCATCCAAGTCATGAATCACATTCTGTCAACAGTTTAGACTATTTTACAAGGCAAAAGCTGATATCAGAGACAAAGTCTTCTATTTTGGATCCGTCTTTGTCTCGTTCCCTTCAATTCTGTATCATTAAATCTCTTGATTGTGTACCTGTTCCCTCTGGAAGGTGTCCCTGAGGTGTTCCAGCCCCAAACTCTTTAAGAATTGGTTAATATTCATATCAAGTAGAGCTGTGGATGAGACAAGCAAAGACACGTGAAAACGCGCAGGCGTCTCTGTTGCAGAAGTATTTCCAGTATTTCGTCATGACATTATAATGTGTCACGTGGCCATTTTTAACCATCTGAAAATATTTTTAAAAACAGAAACATGGAGGTTCAATGATCAATGATGAGTAATAGATTTTTGCTATAAATCAATTGTTTATATTCTGCCCTTGTATTACATTCAACTCCTTTCCTTATTCTATGCTGATGCTCATTGTTGCTGTTAACGTTGTGAATTTTCTTACCTATAAAAGACTGTCTTATCTTATCTTAGCATCGTACCACGAAGCAGATAGTAAATAAATCAAAGAAATTGGAGACCGAAGGAGATTTTCAATTCCGGATTGTTGTGTCATCTTTTCTTCCTACATTTTTTACTCAGAAAACTGAAAACAAAACAATAGCAGAAAATACGTCTACAACATAGTCATTGCATTACTCCAACTTCCAGGGGCTTAACAGTGATCTTAATAGATACACAAATGTATTGTATAAATAAATAAGAATATTTTGATCAAAATCACATCATAAATATCATCACTTACAGATTTGATCAAATGAAAAAAAAAGACGGCAGCTAGAAACAAAAACAAATCTCTGAAAAGGCAAGAAGAGTTCATTTCTTAAACCAGTGAAGATGTTCGATTTTTAACCTTGTTGTGATTGCATGAGAAAACTAACTGACACAATGAATAAGGACAAAAGATTTAATAAAAAAGGCCAGAATATTTCACAATGGCAATATCAAAATTATTGCCAAAATGTGTGATAATAATTGTGTGTATATAAACCTATACAGATATAAGTTACATTCGTAAGTTACAACTAAAATATTTGGGGTGATCTCTGTCGGGGCACTAAGATGTGAGGAGAGGTGTGAAGGAATTGGAAAGTAAGTGAAAAACGTGGTAAAAGGGTAAAATAATTTTGGTTTTCACACCTTCTCCTTCCTTGGGGTCGGTCCCAGACGAACCGTCAGCTGTACCAGCGGCCCCTCCCACAACGATATCACCGAGCAGAGTGGTCAGGTTGTCTACGCTGCTGGCTGCTGACAGGCAGGAGGGGGACGGGGAGGGGGAGATGACCATACCTCCCGTGGCACCGGTACTGACCGCACTTGCACTCACCTTAAGTTGGAAGAGACACGTAGTGTTTTAGAGGCAAATTAGTAAATAAAATTTTAAAAAGTTCTGCACAATTAGACCCATGCATCCGTTGTAAATATCATCAAACATATCTATGAAGCTATTTTCAAGCTAAATGATATCCAGTTGATATGTGTATATGACACCATTCAGGTATGCATGCATGGGAATACTGACCACGGTAGCCTGTGGTTTCAAACAGGTCGGCAGGGTATCTGGCGGCATGGCATCAATAAGCAAGGCTCTTATGTCATCAGCCTGCAGCAAAATGTGATCCAGTTAGTTTAAGAATCCTGCTGACTGAACCACATAGTTATTTCACGATTGTCCACATTTTGAATGGTTGAGTCTGAACCAGAGGCGACAGTGATTCCTGATGACCCTTGACTAAAGGAAAGGTAGGACTTGGGGGGTGAAGGTGGGTTGTAAAGCTGCGTCCACAGGAAGCAGAGGGAGCAGCTATAATGACATTTACCATTGAAGGAAAACGATGGGAATCAGCTGAACTCAATTGAATGCACAGGAAGTGGGTCGTCCGCCGGTTTGGACTGGGTTGGATCAGATAATTGTTTGCAAGCCAAACTTCAGTGGCGGGCCGTCAGTGCCAGCAAGGCCTTCTCTGCTGGCCTAACATAACCAGAAGTCATGAACCTAATTAGGCTGTTAGGGTATTTCAACGGCCCAAATTTTGGGGTCTAGAAATTTTGCTGTTATGCTGTTGTTTTCAGGTCTGACTTTTTATCCAATCAGAATTCAGCTATCTGATGTTGCCAGGCTGTATGAAATCTGCCCGGGCCTTCAGATACAACAATGCGGGCATCTGTGCACTGTAAGTGGACCGGCAAATACAGTTGAATCAACTGTATTTGCTCGTCAACCTGGAGAGTTGACAGATAGTTGCGATAGCCAATCAGATCACGAGTTGTGTCAGTAAGGCCCTCTAGCTAGCCTCACATTGATCGTGACATTTACACGTCCTTTGATTGGATATGGATACTTACTTGTTTAAACCACGGGAGTGCGATGGAGATCAACAGTCACACCCAGGACTGTTAACGGTTAGAAACTTTTTTAACCCACAATGGCCGAAGGAGAGCAACATGTTGATTTGGTTGCTGATAGACTGGCAAGGCCGTTTTCAAGACGAACTTTTCAAGAGAAGCGAGATCTCGTGAGAGGAGGACGGCTGACCCCTGAGCAAGCTAACCTGTCCCCGGCGGGGAAAGGGGGTTTGTCCGGCATTTCCAGGCAAGCAACTACGAGCGGTACCCCTGGCTTACAGCTTACGATGGACGCTGCAAATTGCTCTGCTGGAAATGCCTTTCGTTCGCAAAGGATCGATTTGGTGTGTGGAGCTACACTGGATTTGCAAACTTAAAAGTGTTTAATTAAGGCAACAACGTGACACCAAAGCACGTGTGGACACTTGCAAGCTACGGTGCTTTTAAAAACATTCGGCAACAGGTCACAGAAAGTCGTGATACGTCACGTTTTGACATGAAAAAGTTTTTTCACAAAGAGACTTGTTTATTGTGTCGCTGTCGCCAAAGTATGGCCATCTTGTTAGTGTCTTTCTAATATCAAACTGCGATTTTGCAATTTAATGTACAATCTTGTTAAAGCTTGCATATTCTTTGTGGACTCATTTAATAACACCTTTTGGAAAGATAATTTTCAAGATTCTTTTATTTTTAAGTTTCGACAGTAGCATACCGGATATGTTTTAATTGCTGATGCGGGTTTGTTGATTTTGAAAATGCGACAGACTATAGCCCATTTTGTACACAACTGCGGTGATGCAATGGCGAGTAAGAAAAGTGTGTTTCTAAATATTCTCCATTCCTGGTATTATAAACGCTGGCATCATGAAAGGTATTTATTGACGAAGTTGGACATCACTGAAGGCCTAAGTGTGAAATGCACCGCCCGCCACTGCCAAACTTGAATCCATGGTCTGTCTGAACTAAATCTATGCTTGCATACAGAGTCACCAGCAACAGCCTCTGCTGATGTTAACATTGATACATGTGACAAAAATATAAATGTTTCCATTACTCACCGTTGCCAGGTCCAGCGGTGTCTGTCCCTCCTGGTTTTTCACAGTGGGATTGGCTCCATGGGCCAGTAACAAAGCACACAGCTGAGTCCGGCCCTTCTGTGATGCTTCATGAAGAGGAGTGAATGCCCATTTGTCGGTGGCGTTCACACACGTGTTGTACTTTATGAGCAGGGCAGCGATGTCCACGTGCTGGATACAGCAATAAAGGTCGGGTTGAAGCAGAGGAGAAGCAATAAGATAGGAAAGAGTTATGGCAGGGTTATAAAGTTTTAGAAGTGAAGAGTCTGAGGAGACAGCAGAGGGCATGAAATGGGACAATAATAAAAGAAGAATAACAACCACGAAGGTCTAGCCCATAACCTCAATAAGGGACCAGACAGTGCTAAAATGTATTATTGCTTATTTACTTTACATGTATTTTTACATCATAATATATATCATTACTAGTTCCAAATATATATATTACCAATAATAAATAATTAAAGTTACAGTAATGTGTTATTAATAAATGCATCATGTTGGAGTTATGTATGCCAGATGCAGATGCGCGCACACACACACACACACACACACACACACACACACACATGGACACACACACACACACACACACACAGACATATGTGTATGTATATATACATATATATATGCATATATACACCTGTATTTGTGTATGTGTTTTACCCCATATGAAGCAGCGTTGTGTAGAGGTATCAGCCCTCCTTTGTCCTGCGCGTTCACGTCAGCTCCGTGTTCTAACAGATACTCTGCCACTTCCAAGTTGTTGTAGCCCGCTGGGATAAAAACAAAGCGGAAACTAATTAAGTTTCACAGTCCGTTAAGACGCAAAGAAAGACAGTAAGACTAAAAAGCCTATCAGAATTGACGTTATCTAAATTTTTGGAAAGAAAAGAAAGAAAAATCTTTGTCCTCCAGCACAGCGCAACTTGAAATGTGACAATTGTCATAAAAATGTAATTAAAATTGTTCTTCCAGAGTGATTTTTTGTTGATTAGGCTAAAAATGTACAGAACACTGAATTTCAGGGCTGCAATTTAGGGAGGTATTCCTCTTGACTTTACCTGGATGTAGACATCAGTCAATTTGCTCTTTGCACATCACGGAGCTAAAATCCCATAGCCCACAGTTATTATCAGTGATTAGGATCAATAAATCTGACATACTCCGTTTGCCAAAGTCATTCTGCATATAAAGTGTGCTCTCTGCATGACCGATGAAAATGTGTGCCCAAATAGTCTTTCTCCATGGAGGCTACCTGCGAGGTGGAGTGGAGTGGAGTTGCGACCTTGCGTGTCTCGGCAGTTGATGTTTTCCCTGCTGCATAACTTCTGCACCCTGGCCAGACAGCCCTTTTTGGCTGCGTCCAGCAGGGCAGCGTCTCCCCGCAGCAGGTCCTGGATGTCCGTGTCTCCATCTTTCACCAGGTCCAGAGGTGTGTTCCCGTCTCGATTCTTCTTGGTGGGATCGGCTCCGTGCTGCAGAGATTGCATTCGAAAGAGTTGGATAAGAAGAGGAGGAAAAATATTTTCAAAACCTGCTTTTTTGGTAGTAAGAATTGATTCTGAATTAGTTATCATAAGAAACCTCAGTTTTAATATTAATAGAATAGAATGGAACAAAACAATAGAATGTGCTTTTAATCGTCCTACAATTGGGAAAATTCAATTCGCATTGCAAAAAGTGGACAGTGCAATCAAGGTAGTTAGAGATCAAGTTAAAAGAGTTGCAAACAAAAATATCAGAAAATATAGAGTATAACAATTATAAACACATCTAGCATGCATCAAAACCTCAAATGGTGTGGCAAGTGAACCTGATGCATAGTCTTAAGGTTATACCTAGTTGATCTTACGGTGATCTATAGCTAATTTCCAGGAAATCTCGCTTACTCTTGAAGGTGACTCTGAACTTGAAACGGTTGTCAAGAAATAACAACAACAAATTTAAAAAAAAAAATCTGTCTGGATGTAGACCTTAAAATTGCATATTACATTTTTCGATATTACAAATGATCCATGAAAAATAATACAATATCCTAATATGTCAAAGCCATATTATTGGATATTGATGCTGATAAACTAAAATTGAAAAAGGCAGACACTTTCCCATTAGAGGAGACCATTCACCAGAGAGCAGGATAGAGAAAAAATTGGAGAGAGGTAAAGACAGAGCACCCCGTGAGGTGGAACCCCCACTACATTTCTCTATCTAGAGATAAGCTTCTACCTATCACGTCATTGTAAGTTCTAAAAGTTGTTCTTTCGCTATTACAGCACGACTGTGCTGTAATAGCGGCCCCCTGGGTATCCTGACCTGCCCAACTGCTCACCTGCACGTCCATTCTTCTCCTTCCTTTCATTTTCCTCTCATTATATTTGCATTGACTATATTACTATCTGCCTGTACAAACTGGATGGAAAATACATATAAGAACTTCAGATTATTAAAATTGCCCAAAAGAAAATATTCATACTTTTCATTCGTTCCCTATAACATTACACTGCACTCAGGGTCGCAGGGGGACTGCAGCCTATCCGGGTTGTCATTGGGCGAGAGGCACGGTTTTACCCTGGACCGGTCGCCGGTCAATCAAAGGGCCACATACTGTATAGAGACACAAACATTCACTCACTCATTCACAAATGAACGTATTGCATGTTCTTGGGCTCTGGGAGGAAACCAGAGAACCCAGAGGAAACCCATGCAGACATGAGGAGAACATGGAGACACCATGCCCGTGTCGGAATTGAACCAGGGACCTTCTTGCTGTGAAGCTGAGATACTGACACCTTTTCAATGTGCCACCCTCTCTCTGTGCATCTGTCTGCCTATCTGTCTATCCATCCATCCATCCATCCATCCATCCTATCTTAACAACATACAGAAGAGGATGCAGTATTCTCTCAAAACTAGATGGCACACTGATTGACTGAACAAAAAAACTACAGTTTCTTACTACATAAAACTTTGAAAGTTCAAGGTGCGACTTAAGTAGAGGTTGAAAGTCTTGCAGTGAAGAAAAATACATAAAACTGACAAAACTGCTGCGCCAGCCTTGACTGAAAAACCACATTAATAATGTGTAAAAGAAGAACAGCAGGAAACGGAATAACATTTTTCGATTGGCCTTTTGGAGACAGACACACTGTCTGCATAACATATGGGAACCGAAAAAAATATTGTTTGACACACACATCGCCTACAACATTCTATAAATCTGGTTTGCCTGTTTAGCTATTTTAGCATACAATACCAATATTTGGACAGCAAAAAGGAATCTTTACCATGTTATTTTTTTTCATTGGATTAAATTCAACATAAGTTTGACATATTAATTTTTTGAAAATATTCAATGCTTTCGAGATAAAGAAGGAGGAAAATTTTAAGTACCTAAGGTCAATAGAAAAGAAGGGGAAGATGTGTGCAGATTAGACAAGGGGGAGGAAAGTGACAGGGGTGATAAAAAGAGTATCAGCTAGAATGAAGGAAAGGTGTAGAAGACAGTGATTCCTCAATGCTTAGAGACATTGAGGGAAAGACAGGAGGCTGAGCTGGAGGCAGCATAGATGGAGATGATGAGGTTCTCTTTGGGAGTGTGGAGGATAGATAAGATCAGGAATGAGTCCATCACAGGGGTAGCACATGTTTGATGTTTTGGAGGTAAAGTCAGATGGAGATGGTTTGAACATGTGCAGAGGAGGGATAGTGAATGTATTGGTAAAAGGATGCTAAGGTTGGAACTGCCAGGCACGGGGCTTAGAGGAAGACCAAAGAGGAGATTTATGGGTGGAATGAAAGAGGAAATAAAGTAAGTTGGTGTGAGAGAAGATGGATGCAGGTGATTGGCTGTGGCGGCCCCTGAAGGGAGCAGCCAAAAGGCAAACAAGAAGACATTTCCCCTGGAGTTGAGCTGCATTTCTGTCTTCTTTTCGTTCCTGTTTACATGCATCCTGAGTTCATCGGTTGTTGGTTCCATAAAAAAAATGCATGAAACTCCAAATATCAAAACACAAGGGTGATTCAATCATCTCTGGATACACTTATGAGAGGTAAAACAAAACACGATCAGCTCTGGAACTGCAACATCCCACAAGATTCACAGAGTAGATGGAAAGATTGTCAGTATGCGATTTAGAATTTCAGTGACTGGGTTGTAAATCACAGCTGGGGCCTGAAAACTGATGCACTTACTAAATGATTGTATTAATATTATTACATTTAAGTGGCAAATTAACAAAATTCTGTTTTGTGCTGTTGTTTTATTGAAAATGCAGAACACACCTTGAGCAATAGCTTGCAGATCTCATATTTGCCCTTGGCTGCAGCCTCATGGAGCGGCGTGAACTTCCACAAGTCAGCTACGTTGACTGAGGCTCCGTGTCTGACCAGCAGCTCCGCGACTTCATAATGGCCATAGGAGCAGGCGTTGTGAAGAGGAACTAGACCGCTACAGAGGAAAATACGATGTTAGAGGGAATGAACAAGGCAGAATCAGAAAACTGCAAAGATTTCTCTTTAAACCCGACTTCCGTCGTATTCATGTTTAACACCCCACCCTTTGTCTTTAGCGTGAACATCAGCCCCGTGGTGCAGCAGGTACTCCACCACTGACACTCTGTTGTAGCCGGCGGCAAAGTGAAGGGGGGTGGAGTGCCGTCCCTCCAGATCTCTGCAATTCACATTCTGAGCCGTACACAGTGACTGGACAGACACACAAAGGAGAAGCACTTAAGATATACATTTACTTAATTCAAATGCATCTTTACCAGTCTCACTGACTTGGCTACAATTTATACTTAAAAGTCTTGGATCACTCATTATCTATACTGTCTATCCTGGATTCCGGGTCACAGGGGCGATTGAGCCTGTCACTCGCTCATTCATACAACTGGGCAATTTAGATTCTCTAATGGACCTGTAGCATATTTTTGGACTGTGGCAGGAAGCAGACACGGGAAGAACATGGAGATCCCCGTTGGAATTGAACCAGGACCTTCTTACTGTGTAGCGGAAGTGATCACCATTGCGCCAGGAGGCTGGCACTGATCTTTTGTTGTTTTTTTTCTCAATATCTTCCCTACATGATGGATAATTATTTATATCAACACTTTCACAATGATGATGGAAAATAACTTTTACCGTTTCAAAAACTGAGGGAATAATTAATTTGTTATTTCCAGTAGATGGTAAATGGTCTCCACTTCAATAGTGCTTTCTCATCTTACGGTATTTTCCATTGACCCATTCACAGGCACACTTGCCGTGGCAGAGCTGATTTGCAAGGTATTAACAAGGCCATCGGGAGCACTTTGGGCTATGAACTGAGCCCTCAACCTTCCGATTGAAGGGACATCGGCTCTACTAACTGAGCAAGAGCCATTCCAATTGTAAATTTTTTCAAATAACTTATTTTATTATTGCATAATTTATGAAAAACATATGTAATGTGCAATCAAATGTAAGAAGTGTTGAAAAATACAGAAAGACTACCTTGACAGTGTCCAGGTCTCCTGCTTTGGCAGCTTCCAGGAGTCTGTAGTCCACATCTGAGTTTCTCACCTGGACATTCTCTGCAGAGTAGAGATGGGAGATTATGCTTAAATACTAAAGATCCTGTAAGTGTGTGTTGCAAAAATCTGAAGTAAATAAAGGGTGAAAGGGCCCGTATTTGCTTTGATACGTTTGTTCTTCCTTCATTCTACTGACAGATCAGTTTTAAATGCCGGTTAAATTTCTAGTTACAGGTCTTGGTTTCATTGAAATATGAGGAAATAGACGAGCAGAAGTGATTCAGAGAGTTGGCAACATGACAGATGGAGTGTACCCATATATAGCAAATGTGCGATGATCTAACACACTTTCTCTTAAAGGGAAAACATATCCGTGTTGACCTTTAGGAACATTTTCGAGCAAACAACCATTGGTTGCTACTGTAATTATATCTGTCTATCTATCTACATGTTAGATGTTTCGAAGAGAAGGTCAGAGAAGCCAGACTGAGCTGGTTGGGTCATGTACAGAGGAGGGATGGAGAATATATTGGTAGAAGGATGCTGGAATTGGAGATGCCAGGCAGGGTCTAGAAGAAGACTGAAGGGAAGATTTATGGACGTAGTGGGAGACGATATTAAGTTAGTTGGCGTGAGAAAGGAAGATACAGAGAATAGGGTTAGATGGAGAAGCCTGATTCACTGTGGCGACCCCTGAAAGGGAAAAGCCACAAGGAAGAGAAGAAAGAAGAAGATATATATACATACACAAACACATTCATATTTACAGTATATGTTCATACCAGTGAGAATCTGCTGGACTGCTTCATTTCCCATCTGAGCAGCAGTGAAGCCCTGCAGTGACACCATTGAAGCATCCGCACCGTATTCCAGCAGCTGCCTGCAGGTTTGCAGATGCCCAGCCAGGGCGGCCCGGTGTAATGCTGTCTGACCTAAGGTGTCCAGCGCATTCACCTGCAGACAACCTTGTATGATTAGTCTGAAGAAATCAAACATTTCTTCAATCCCCCGAATGACATTGAAACCCTAATTGGTTTACCCTAAACAATGTTATTAGAGTGAAATACTTGACAATGATTTTCAGCAAAATCCCAAATATTTTCCTTTGATTACTGTTTTTTCATTTTCATCTTTGTTGAACCCACTTCTACAACATCTATGTTCCTGTTACTTGCGAACTTCAGTGAGAAAGATCAGATGGCATGGGAACCATAACTGTTTTCTTCTGTACTCCATCATTGTAATTAACATTAAACATATTGAAATGCCGAAAGGCTAGTTTCGGCCACTTTTGGTATTCCAACTGTTTATCAGAAAAAAATCAGCATTCCCTCAACATAAACTTTCTCTATGTATTTTTAAGGAATTGGACTACAATTATGCCTTTTTCTTCAATTCAGACAGCCTTACATTGAATATACTTTTTAAATTAGTGGTTTAAACCAGATAAAACCAAAGGCATGATGTTGACTGATAGCTTTTTTGATATTTTGGTAGGTATGCAAAATATAAAAATAGGCAGAATTTAAGGAGGGCATCAAGCATTCATTAGCCCTTTTAAAGGTTGGAGTAAAGAGAAAGGAAGAATCTAAATGCATTGGTTCATGAACATGGATCACATTTAGAGCAGGAGATATATTGTTTACCTTGGCGCCATGTTTCTGTAGCACTTCCATAATATCGTTATGAGCCCGTTCCGCTGCCACATGGAGAGGAGTCATGAAACTATACAACCAGAGAGAAATTTAAGTGAAGATTCCGATGACCCTGACAAGTAATGTTTTACATATGTCGTTTGAAATGCTAGACGAACAACCTCAAAGGCGCTTCCATTGGCACATTGGCTTACAGCTGTTGAATGCATTGTGAAAGAAAAACCCAAACTATGGATACTAGAGAATGAAGCAGTTTGACTGTAGTCATCCTCTAAGTAAGAAAGAATGCATCCTCCAAAAGAGAACATGGGAAACATTCTATCCAAACCACTCTGAATTTGTGTTCATACCAAATATATGTGCCAGTGTCATGATACTGCATATGACAAAGAGAAGAAAACAAGACAAAACAAAATACACATAGGATCGGCTATAAGTTATTTTGTGTATTGGTATCAGCTAAAAACATCTGATTCGGTGAATCTCTCACATACAGTGAATGAAAGCAAGACTCACTCTTTATTTTTTTCATTGACATTGGCACCTTTCCTCAACAGCAGCTCTGTCACCTGTTTCCTCTTGGGGTGTGCCGATGCTACTGCACAGTGCTGAAACACACGCGTGTCTTTGCATCAGCGCATCAGACTGGAAATGTGTGTGTACAAAGTATCGTCGGTGTTCGTGTGAGTGTTTGTGCATCCTACCAATGCCGTTTCATGTGTGTGAGGGTGTTTGAAATTGATTATCTCCAATGCCAATGTCTTCTTGGCCTTGACCATGTCAGCTTCCCGAGCAGCTTGAAGTAGCGAATGACCCTTGAACTCATCTGTATGAAAACAAAGACAATTCAGACAGCTATGGGGCAGACACAACAAAAACGTCATACATCACCCCTACTGTTTATTTATTTATCTTATATATGTGTATGTGTATATGTATGTATGTATGTATATGTGTGTATGGATATGTATAGAATATATATATGTGTATATGTATATGTATATGTATATGTATATGTATATGTATATGTATATGTATATGTATATGTATATATATGTGTGTGTGTATATATATATACATATACATATGTTCTTTTTTTGTCCTTCTGTCTTTTCATTGTTTGTATTGCTTTTAGTTGTTTAGAGTTTATTTATATTTTATCTTTTTTTGATAGTGTTATTGTTGCTCTGCTGCAACAAAGGAATTTCCCCTATGGGGATCAATAAAGTATTATCTTATCTTATCTTATCTTATCTTATCTTATCTTATCTTATCTTATCTTATATATAGTCATTATCGTATAATATAGTCAATAAATGAACCAGAGACTTATAAAGATTCTCAACCCAACAACATTTCGTTTAAGTGACTTAATAGTTCTTCTTAGTCTGTGTGATGCAGTCGGAATAGATTACGTGTTCAAAAACCACTTTGCCAAATCAAAAATCTGAAACACACACAAATGTTTTGTATCCAAACCCTCAAGTAAAAACAAGCTGCAAAACATTGAATAAAAAATATTGGTAATTAATGTTTTGTTCATGGCTTGTATTCTGCATTAAATCAAGCAAATGGGCGATGAGTTCAAAAACACTCTTTGCATTGGAAAACATACCACTAACAAAAGCATCACAAGCCGACAGCTGTACATAAAATAAAGACTGAATGACTTTTAATTTTGCTATAATCTCCAAATATGACTGAAGAGACAGGGCACCTGTGGCTTAGTTGGTAAAGTGGAAGTCCCTCCAATCCCCAAGAGGGTTGGCGGCTAAATTCCCAGCTCCTCCTGTCTGTATGCCCAAGTGTCCTTGGGAAAGATACTGAATCCCAAGTGGTTCCCAATTGCATGGTTAGCGCCTTGCACGGAGGCTCTGCTGCT
Organism: Fistularia tabacaria; assembly: GCA_901007705.1. Taxonomy (NCBI): domain Eukaryota; kingdom Metazoa; phylum Chordata; class Actinopteri; order Syngnathiformes; family Fistulariidae; genus Fistularia; species Fistularia tabacaria. The sequence continues at coordinate 101,022 of CAAKHD010004834.1, forward strand.
AACGGTTAGTGAAAGGGTTAAAGCTATCGAGTGTAAAGCGCTTTGAACCCACAAGGTGTGAAAGTGCTGTGCAAGTGGAGACCATTTACCATTAATATGTGGCACGAAGTGCAGCAGAGGGAAATCCGACTGAGGAATCTCTGCATGTGACCCTATGTTTGACTGGTGACCAGTATATGGTGTACCCCACCTTTCAACCAGGGTCAGCTTGGATTGGTCCCAGCCCAGCTTGTGTCGTACAAGCGGTTTGGATAATGAAAAATGATTTTTTTAATGTGAATCCTCATTAGAGTGCTTTCATTTTTTTATATTTTTGGGAGAGGGCATAAAATGGGGATATTTGGAGTAATATATTATATCTGATAAACTGCTCAGAAGAGCTGGGCAGGATTCAGTTCAACTGTCATTTTCTTTTAAACGGATGAGCCACATGAGAATTAAATGTTAACTCTTGTCATTCACCCCTTTGGACAGTTTCCTATTGACCTACTTGGTGTTTTTTGACTGTTTTTTGAAGATTTCAAACTAGTCGACCACAGTGCAGCCTGGGTCTCAATCATACTTTTTGTAAATACAAATGTTCTTTTATCACTGCCACAACACATTTGCTCAATAAATGCAGCAGCAATTTATGTAAATTGTATTTTGCGCTCACATGTGAGCCTCTCCTTCAGCTCCGGAGTTGGAGCCATGTCCACAGAGTTCTTGCTGTGACAGTTGAGTAGAGTTGGATCCGCTCCATGGCTCAGGAGCAGTGAGCACACCTCCACTCGGTTTTTAGATGCTGCTTCGTGAAGTGGGGTGAACTGCCACAGGTCCATGGCATTAACACAGGCACCATGCTGGAGAAGAGTAAATCTTATTCAGTTTGTTAGAGGAAACAGTTTGATACTGAAACATGAGCTTTTAGTTGAATAAACTGGTAATCAGCTGAATTTGATCCGCACAGGATCCGATTTCCACTTATAACATACTTTATTAGGAATAAAAAGCAAATCATGCAGTACTGAACTGATCAGTGACAGAAGATGATTTGATTTACACAATATCAAGTTCATATATTTCATTTGTGTGTGTGTGTGTATTAGCATACCTTTAATAGTAGCTCAGTTACTTCATAGTGTCCATAAGAGCAAGCATTATGTAGTGGCACCAGACCACTGGAATATATATAAGAAAATGATGTGCAAAAAAAACTAAATACATAAAAAGATTAAATAAATCTAAAAATAATTGAAAAAAAAAAAACTTCAACATCAAACTTACATGCCCTGTTCATTTTACAAAAATAGAAATTAAATTAATTGATCCCACACTGTGTCCTTATGTGTGTTACAAATAAAAATTTCAAAGTAATTTATCACAGCAAAAGATTTGATGATGAAGAAATCAGCGAAAACTGAGCTTTTTTCCTGAATTTTAGTTTTCTTTATTCTGAGAATTCTAGAGTGAGGATTTAACATATATGCAGTAGAAGGTCTACTTGAGAATAAATCTAGATAGAATAATTTATATCTAACAACTTGATAGCAGAGCAGCGCCAGAGAAATGTTTGCAGATTTGGTATCCTTTCAGCACACAGTTTTTCATCATTAACTCTATTTCTGATTCTGACATATTCACACATACATACCCCTTGTCCTTGGCATGAACATCTGCTCCGTGTTGTAGTAATAGCTGAACTATCCTCACCCTGTTATAGCCTGCTGCCAGATGGAGCGGGGTGGACTGAGGAAAGAAGGGGAGGGGCGGGGGTTGAGGGGAATAGAATAAACTATCGGTCCTGGACATCCCAATTTTAACCGAGCAAAAGGGTCTATGAACACATCTTATTCCATTTAAATACAATTAAAATAAACAGTTGCAAGATTTTTGTTGTCTACTACAATTACAAATAGTTAACCTATCTGCGATGTGAAAAATGTTTTTAGTTGCAGTTGGAAACTTATAACATTGAATACTCTTTAAGGTTAAACTATCAGTTTGAAGAGGAACTTTTACTGTCTTTGTGTTTTGAAGGGATGACGAAGAAAAAGCAAAATCTAAAATCCCATAATTTAAATCATTGAAACAGTGAAACATTAAAAACAATTAATTTTGTTTTATATTTTTCTACGGATGTGGCAAGATGAGTAAAGTGCAGCAGGTTAAATGTAAGAAATTAAAAGCACCATCATTGAATTTCATACTCTCCACTTCTACAGCTAAACTTAAGCTGGTTGCTTCCACAAAAGAGATCAAATGAATTTGTTCACGTTTACCAAGGATGCTACTGCTAACCATAACCCAGCATCAGTCAAAGACCGCCCCAAAAAATGTCACACGCGCCGCCAGTCTTTAAACCAGCTTTCAGAATATTTTGCTGCTATTTGAGAGACATTGTACCACCGAAAAACAAATCGTACTTGATGATTTATGCAGGAAGCTTCATTTTCTAGGATGCAGCAAGAAAATAATGGAGTTTGATCCAAGTCATAGGGAAATCTAGGCACACTGACATAAACATACTTGCTTCGCAGAGGAGAAGGGGAGACCTACAAAATATATATTGGTAACCTGATTGTAAAGTGTTAAGGGTAGGGTAGGACCACGTTGTCCAGGCAGTCAGCCGCAGGTGGGCACATGTGTCCAAACCTCGAGAAGGCTCATCACCACTTTTCAATATTGGTGAGAAACACTAAAACTACATATCACAGAACAATTTATATCATATGAAACAAAATTGATGGGTCAAATGCTCTAGATTTGATGTCATTTAGATAGAGCTACTAGTGGATTAAGTGACTTGCCAAAACCCACCGTTTTAGTCAGGTTATAGCCATATTTCTTATTTTAAGATATAATTATAATTCAATTTTTAATTTTTTTCCACCTTTGCACGTATAATACTGTATATATTGTCTATATATTGTTCCGTTGCAACTTGCTAAACAAGTTCTATACTGTTTATATATATTGTTAACACTGTTTATTGTTTATTTTTAGTTTTCTATTTTCGATCAATTTTTCTTATAGTCTGCTTTCTGCTGTGAGTGGTTGAAATTTCCCCACCGTGAGACGATTAAAGGAATATTCTATATTCTTTTCTATGCATTCTAGGTCAGTGGTCACCTGCCACCCATACACATCTCTGGGTCATTTGATACCCAGCCAACCAGAGTTGAGCATGGATAACCTCTGGTTAAAAGAAATACTCAGAAATGATTTTCAGGATTGGTCGCACTGCCTGAGGTTATTAACTTCAACATACATCAAAGCGCATGCCCTTAACTCATATCTGTTCCAGGTAGTGATGTGTTATTCCCACATTCTTTGTAGCAAATGAGAAGAGCCAACTTCCATCGGGCAGAGCTAACTCCTCAGCTGCTCCTGGTCAGCTTTGCTGCGAATCCATGCAGGCAATTGCGGCACCTTATTTTGATGTGCACACACATTATCAATTTAAGGAACATTTTCGGAGAATAGAGAACATCACTGAGCTCTCCGCAACCTCTGCACTTTAAAAAGTTTGTATTTAGTGACACAGAAGCTGTGGGTGAGGCACTTCAAAGAAGAAGTGCAGCAGCAGCATGAAGGTGCAACCTCAGCAGCTTGTCAGCTCCTCCATCAGTGGACCAAGAAAAAGAAGTTGGAGCAGGGGCTGATACACAGGGACCAAAGGCTTAGTCTGTGCAGAGTTTCTTTGATGAAAGAGCAACAGGACGCACTGCAAGGAGAAATGCCACAGCTGATGCTGTACTGAAGGTGAACTCCTATCTTGTGGAGTCCCTCATCCAAAGAGCTGAAGACCCTCAGAACTAGTGGGAGACCATGGCTGGTGTGAGACTTCTCAAAAACAAGAGAAAGAATCACAGAGAGGGGAAATAGCATCATCCTATTCAGGCTGAGGTATCTAGTATTTCTGGTTGCCAACCTGCACTAAATATGTTTAATGTAATTAACGTCATTAAATTCAGTATGTTAAGACTTCGCTCTTTATTTATTAGATTTTTTTGAATTGCTATATTAGGCTTTTAATAATACTAAATGAAGAGCTAAAGGGAGCTGTAAGAGGTGGCTCTTTTAAGGGCGCCGGGCCTAAAGAGCATAGTCTTTGAAAAGAGCAGGACATTCGTCACAGGCTTGCACAGTTTTGTGAGGAAATTGGGCAGAAACGTGTTTGAGGAATGGAAGAGGATGCAGCAATGTCTGTCAGATAAAAGTCACCAATGGCAGCACATCTCAGAGACAGGGAAAGGGGTGCATAATGTGAATATTTTTGGTACATATTCAACCTGATAAAAGAACTTAAGGGAAAATGACAAGTGTCTTCAAGTGGGCAGATAAAGTACCTGCACTCAAAGCCAAACTGGAATAGAGGGAGCAGTGAGTGAACAAAAGATTTTTTGACATTTCAAACATTAGCAGGGATTCTGGAAGAGACTGAGGCCTTTTTCATTCTCCCAGCTGGTGATCACCTGCCTTTGCTTTTAAAAGAGTTCAACCTTCATTTCCCAATCACAAAAGAACCAAGGTCACATCCAACATCCCATCTTTACGAAGCAGGTTGTTTCTGCAGTGACGATAACCAAAACAAGATTACGAAGCAGACTGAACTTAAGGAACACATTCTGGGTATCACTGCCTCGAATTACCCTGAGATTGGAATGTCTCATTGCTGGGGAAAAGCTCTTGAAACTTGTTAAATCAGTTTAAACCCCTTCAAGGAACAATGGTCAACAACATCTATGACAAACAGCACAACACACACGGGGACTTACAGCAAGAGGACGGCTCCTTTTAAGGGGCCCACGAAAAAAAATAGATTCACGATATGGAGGTTCTGAAGATAAGGCACTCTTAAATATAGCATCATTTCTGTCTGTGACACTTCAGCTTTTCGGAAAAGTATCACGGAAACATAAATTAAATGTAGTCAGCAGACAAAATCGAGCTTTTTATAATTTTTTTTGTAATTTAATACAATGATTTTTTTATTTTTGAGAAACCGTTCAATAGGTCAGTCTGTCTGGGGGTTTGTGTTGCCTTTTAGATCACGTCAGTCCTGCTGTGATGTTCTCAAATTCAGGTGAAGACATATCATACTCATGACAGGGTCTGAAGTACTGGTGCTGGTTGAAGCAACTGATGCTGACACCTCATCATTTGCGGGTTTCTACTGGAACCAGACGATCGTCCATGGAGCAGCTCACACTACCCTTACACTCTGATGCCCCTTCCCCCATTCCATTATTGCAGACACATACATGTTAAGAGCGCTTGTTAACCCATCTTCCATCCTGTAAGTTCACCACAAATTAAATTCAACCTGACTGACAGTAAATGATCCCTGGAAGCCATGAGGAACCTATGTGCACAAAATCCTCTGACTTGAAAGGTCCATCTTTTTCATTACGGTCTCATCTCCTTGTTTGTTCATCTTGTCAGTAGATGACTCTGCATCCCGCATCTGGGTGAAGGACATCCAAAACAATCTGAGGTCTTCTGCTCATTAAGATTGCTCCCATACCAAGATTGCTATGCCTGTTTTGTGTTAAGTGAGGAGTAATCCAGTGTTCAAACAAGAAACAGGACGATTTAATTTGCCTCTGATTTGGATGTTCTAACTTTAATCCTGACAGCTTCACTCTCAGCAGCCAAACCCTCCAGTGGAGGTCATTTGGGATTGTTACAAACAAGACTAGATTGTCTGCTAAAAAGAGGCAATCCTGAGTTTTCCAAATTGCACACATACCTCCCCATGACTGGACCAAGAAGTCCTGTCAATGAAGATCACAAACAGAATCGTTGAAGAATGGCAGCCCTGGCGGAGCCCAGCCCAGCCCAGCCCAGCGCTCACATGAAATATATCTGAGGTTATGTCAAGAATGGTAGTAAAACTCACAACACTAGTACAGAGACTGAATGGCTTGAAGTAACGCCAAAGTGACTCCATTCTCCCATAGTACCCCCCACAGAGCACCCAATGGAACAGTGTAATACCCTCTCCAGAGCAATAAAGCACAGGTGGAGAGGATGAGCATATGCCTGTAAACCCTTCAGGATGCTTGCAAGAGTAGAGAGATAGTCCATTAATGCACAGACAGAATTTGAGTTGTTTGAATCACAGATTCGACAATCAGTCAGATTCTCCTTTGATAACCCTTTCATAGCCGAGCGGCGTGATCCCTCTGTGGTTGGAACACACCTTCCATTCCCCTGTTTTAAAAATAAGGACCAACATTCCAGTCTGCCATCCCCCCTGGCACTGTCCCTGACATCAATGCAATGTTAAAAAGGCATGTCAACAAAGCCAGGACAAAAATGTTCAGTGACTTAAGCATCTCTGGATGGATTTCATGTGCACCTGAATATTTGGAAGCAGCTCCTTGGCCAACCAAAAGCCCATCTCTATGGTCTCACCAACCTCTATGACTGCTGTTATTCAGCATAAACGTGAAATGTGAGTTAAAAATCGCATCATCTCCTACAATGGAAGAATTGACTTGGTTTGAGTCTTGAGATGAGACCATGGGTACACAAAAAACACAACAGGAAATTGAGGTGCGTAAATGGCACATGAAATTGAGGATCTGACAGAATTGAAAAAAAACTTGGAGAAAAAAGGAGACCCTGCTCACTCAGGCTAGTTCTCTTTTAAATAGTGGTCTAACAGCTTAGTTTTATATATTATCAAGCTTGCAGCTTAACTGCCAGGATATACAGTTTTGCAGCAAATTGTCATCATTACTTATACAAGCTGTAGAAACTATTGTGCAGGTTACAGTGCCATCAAATATGTTGATGACTAATTGTAAGGGGTTCCATAGTTACGAGCTGTAGTCAATGAATATAAATGAAACTGAATGAGTTATTAGTTGTTTGAGCAGCATCGGTCCTTCAACCAGGTTGTATTGATATTAAATTATAAAATTAAAAATACCAATAACCATAATAAGAATAAACAGAACAGAATCTTCATTCTGACCTGATTTATTAAAACATGTATTTGTCAAATCACAATTGACTCCACCGTAGCAAAAGATACATTGGGTATTCCTAATTTTATTGTGGGTGTTTGTAGGCTTTGGTGGCGAGAGCAGTTGTCTTGGAACTGGAATAGATCTTGGTTCAATTCCTGAGCTTCTCCTAGCCTGTTGAAGTGTTGTTGAGCTTGACACTGCTCCTCGAGTACAGAAAATTGCTTTATCACTTTTCACAAACGTGTCCAGCCAATTCATTGTGCATTGCTGCTATCACCTTCCGCTGTTCAGTGTGAGTGTCAATGTATCAACTGAATAACTTAATGGAAACGACAACAACAAAAAGCTCCAGCTGGATGATGCTGGTGGAGCCAAACGGAAAATACCACTCAGCAGTTAGTTTCTGCCCCACAGTGTTTTTGCATGTGAAAGCTTTGCTATTACCTTGCGGCCGTCACTTGCATGGCAGTTGACATTAAGTGGTGTAAGCAAGGCCATTAGCTTCTCCTCGTTTCCGCTCCTGAAAATGCACATGTACAAACGTTAGGGGCGAAGAAAATCACCACCCTGAGAGAAAAGCTCTGTTGTTGAGAGAACATGATAAAAATATGAAAAAAATAAGAAGACAATGACTGGCAGAAAGACAGAAATTCCATCTGCAGAAACACAATGACATAAAGAAATGGTTATTTGAGAAAGGTGAGTTACAGTTAGTGTGTGTTTGTGTATGTGTGGGTGCGCGCGCGTGTGTGTGTGTGTGTGTCCTCGGTTCAGTTTCCCTCTCCAAGCAGGCTCTTCATCTTTTCCTTCTGGCTGTTCCCTTGAGGGGTCATGACAGAAAATCATCTGCCTCTACCTAACTCTCTCCTCTTCGTTCTCTTCTTTCACATCATCTAATTTCATGTCCTCTTTCACTTCATCCAGAAATGTGTCCTTTGGTCTTCCTGTAGGCCTCCTGCCTGCCAAGTCCAGCAACCCTCGAACCATATATTCACAATCTCTCCTCTGTAGATTTACCAACCATCTTGATCTCTCCTCTCTGACTTTATCTCTAAATCATCTAACATGCGCTGTCTCTCTGATGGTTTCAGTCCAATCCATCGTTGTCACTGGCAAAAAGAATCTCAACATTTTCATTTCTGCGACAACGAACTCTGCCTCCTGTCTTTTCCTCAATGCCACTGTCTCCAATCAAGACTGGTCTGGAAAACAACCACCCTCTTTATCTCCATTTCCTGCAGCCTCATGGTTCCGTTTGTTCACCTCTAATACACATACATGTAATCTGTCTTGCTGCGGTGAACTATCATTCCTCTCTTTTCCACAGCACACCTCAGCTTCTCTCGATTCTCCTACACTTGCTCCCTACTTTCACTACAGACCACAATGTCATCTGGGAACATCATAGTCCATGGAGATTCCTGTCTAACCTAATCTATACTTTGCTATCAACATTCTCAAAACAAATACTGACTCTATTACAGTTCTTGGCATGAAACCATAGCGCTGCTCACAAATGATCACTACTGCCCTCAGTCTACCTTCAACTACTTCTTGCCCTTTCAGCTTCTTTTGTTAACTTTTTTGTGCTCTTATTTCCAATGACACAATGACAGAATGTTCTGGAATCTTTATGAAGGTGAACGTCTCTTCTTGATTTTTTTTTTTTTTGCGCTTGTGTTGGCAAGAAATACCTCCTGAGAAATATTAATACTTGATGGATCTTCCTCTTTAAATGCTTATAAGAAATGAAACAGAATACCTTTAGCTCAATATGCTGTGTAAACTCAAAAAGCTTTCTATTCTGATGTCATCAAAAAGGCAAATAACTCAACTGCTACACCTTCACTGTTCATTTGCAAAATGAAGTAATATAGTTAGGAACAATCATGATCCTCCAAGGATCCTCTCATCCAACAGCAAAGATCCAAATGCCTTCACACCTATACTCTGTACTCAAATATGTAAAAGATCTTGATCTGCAGTCCCATTGGATATCTCTAACTCTACACAAGGATGTTCTGGTTTCACTTGCCACACCACTGTTGTACCAAACACTCCACAGCTCTTTGCCACTTGATTTGGCATTTAACCAACCTCACATCTCTGTGGTCTCTTAGACAGCTCGCAACAGTTTACTTTTGTAGAGAAATCTGTTTCAGGAATGTCCTCTGTGTTTCATTGTCTGTATTTACTTCCAAGTTTACTGTGTAAACCATTGTTCTCTTTGTAATTGTCTAGTTTAACATCCTCTCTTCATTTACATTTCCCCCTTTGTCTGTTTGGCTCCTCTTCAAGAACGCTGTTTAGTTGGTCTCACGACTGCCCATTGCATATGTTTCCATCAAAACACCTTTCCACCTGACCTCCTGTTATACATCGAGCTTTAGTAGTGCAATAAATTCAACTCGTAATTTAAAAGCATCATCTGTGTTGATTCAACTACGCTGACTTATATATTTGCAGTCACCAGATTTTTCATAATGTTGGGTTTTCACAGAAGCTCTTTTTGCAGAATCTCTTGCTTGCACTACTTTTAATTTTTCAGGCCTATTATTGTTCATAGCTCCTCTACTTTATGCCTTTGACTAAATACAGCTCCATCGGACGCCAGTCTTTCCATGGACCGCCATATGATTTCTCTATACTGAATAATAAAGTGACCTTCAGCTCTTGAATCTTGCTTGACATGTTTGGCTTTCAACTTATAGAAGAGAGGGTTATATAAAGAAAGGTGATTCGCTGTGGTGACCCACCAGTCCAAAGGAGAAGAAGAAGACAAAACACTAGGTCAGTTGTACTCCTCTCCTTCCATCCTGGCACATCCCCCCCCCTCGCAAAATTTGTTATCAAGCACTACAAACTTTTTCGCATGTTCCTCATCTAGATACATTGACTTTTCTGGTTGCTCGACCCTGTGTTCCCTTATTCCTTTCTTCAGTATCTTAAATTGAATAGTTAAATTACTTTTTCTATGCATCACTGCTTCCCTACATTTATCTTACACAATGGTACCATCTTCTCCCTTGTCTTGTCCAAGTGCATACATAGCACAGCACATGATGTTGAAATATTCATCTTAAACAATACCCAATAGGAGTCTATCTCAATAGCTGTTTTTTTTTTCCTGATACCCACATTGCTTTAGCGACAGTGGCACTGAGGACAAGGCAGGAGGCAGAGCTAGATATAGCAAGGATGAAGATGTTGAGGTTCACTTCGGGAGTTAGGAGGATGGATAGGATCAGGAATTAGTCTATCAGAGGGACAGAAATGTTAGATGTTTTGGAGAAAAAGCCAGACTAAGATGGTTTGGACATATACAGAGGAAGGACAGTGAATATCTGGGTAGAAGGATGCTGAGATTGGAACTGCCAGCAGGAGACTTGGAGGGAGACCAAAGAGGAGACTTGTGGATGGAGTGAAAGAAGGCATGAATTAGTAGGTGAGAGAAGAGAATGCAGAAGAGAGGGTTAGATGGAGGAAGGTGAATCGCTGTGCCGACCCCTTAAAAGCAGCAGTCGTAGGCAGAATAAGAATATCAGGCCCAAAGATTTCAACATCATGGTCAAAAAGCATTAACGCTGTCATTCTTTTTCCATCAAATGTGCAACAACTGCACTCCATTAAGACTATGTAGAACCAATTAAAACGATGTAAGTGCAATAATCATAATGTTTACTCCCACTGTGCAGGGATGCCGTGTGGGCCACTAAGAACCACGAACACATAACATAGAGGAACAATTATTTCCCATAAGGCATGTGTGGGAGTTGTATTACCACAAAACAAAAAAAAACAAAAAAAAAAGGGAAAAAAAAATCTTCTAAAAAAAAAAAGGTTGAAATGGCGTTAAAGACTAATCTTTCATTGGCTCGGCTATGAGAACGACACCCACATTTCACATTTTAAAAGAGCTCTGACCCCAAAATACATTTGGGGGCTGCTATTGAGTGTGTGTGGGTTTGTGATTGTACGTGGGTGTTTGTGTGTGCACACACATGTTTGAGAGACAGAGGTTTTTTAGCCACTGAGCGCTCAGCTTCCCACACTCAAAACAACAATGTAGGCCCTGCCATTTCCAAAAGAATAAAAATGACAGAAACCTGTGCAAACATTTTGCCCACAGTCACTGCCCGCACAATAATATGCACTCTCAGAGTCCTTGGCCCTCTCAGCACTTTACTCTTTGTTGATGAAAGTTCAGGTGTCTGTGTGTGTGTTCAGGGAAAGAAGTGGTGGTGTTTATAAAGAATGTAACAGTTTCAAAAGTTTGACACAAAAAACAAAGCATAAAAGGAAAATGACAGACAGCCAGTTTGACAGAATACTGAAGGTGGCAGCAGATGATGTGGTAAAAACAAAAGTAAAACTAGTCTTTCCAGCTTCCCAAAGCATTGTACCGCACACATTGCTGTTTGCCCACTGTGCGAGAGTTAACATTTTTTCACTGTTTTGCTTTTCTCCATCGTAAGATCGCCATCATAAGAATGCTATCGTCAGATCAAAATACCGTTGGTTGAACTATCGTCAGTTTGGGACTCTGATATACATATATATATATCTATCAACGTTTGTCTAATAGCGGCACTTTCAGCAACTGTCTCTTAAAGGACTTATAACAAAGTTGTAAGAATCATGATTACAACAAAATTAACTACAACACCAACAAAAAAACAACATTACTAACTATTAGTAATCTTAGTAGTAGCAGTAGTATTAGCGGTAGTAAGAGTACTTATAGTAATCCACTGTCTTCTGCTGATTAACTTTTGGCTGCCACCAAAGAGCCAGCTTCTCTAGGAAGGTATGCTGAGCTTTGCATCGATGACCATATTAGGACTTCTTATATCAACTGGAATTTGCGCGACACTAGACGAGGGTAACATTTAGCTCAAAGATTATTTTTCATATATGTTTAGCCAATTATACAAAACATCCACGTATATAAAGTATGATAAATAAATACATTGATTATGTAATTAATAATTATTACTATTATTATTGATGACAACAGCAACAGCAACAACAACAACAATAACAAAAACGATGAGAATAATAATCATAGCAACACGGCAATGCAAAAAGGAATTACTTAAAGAAGATTTAAGAGGACCATAAAAATGATACACAAGGAAATGAGAGAAAACAGCAAATGGATAAAATATTTAAGAAATGATGAGAAGGAAACAAGATGTGAAAAAAATCATGAAGTAAAAAGACTTGAGAAGCTGTAGATGAGTAAGGGGATGCGGCAAAGATGAAAGAGGTGGGAAATGAGAGGAAAAAAATAGAAATTGAAATGAGAGATTATAATGGAAACAACAGGGAAACAACCAGATATGACACAATTAGACAAATAAGAACATGGTGAGAGAGGCGAGCGGAAACAAAAGTGGGGACGAGAGAAGAAAACCATGGAGGAACAGGGAAGAAAGTAAGCCGGGATCCTGAAATGAGAAAATAGCAAACACCCAAAGTGAGGCGAAAAAAGGGGCTTAAGGTTTTATACAAGAACTGGAAAAGCAGGATGAGGCATAGAACAGGAAGAAAAGGGAAAATCTAAACAAAGAGCATCAGTCTGAGACTCACCTCGCCGCCTCCAGCAGCTCATCCTTCTTGTATTCACCTAGATGGTTACAGAAGATCATGGTGTCAAACAACTGGCTGCAAACAAACAACGACCACACAGAGACACACACATACACACACACACTCAAACACACACATGCACATTCGCACACACCAGCAACACACTCATGCACACATACTCCCTTTCTCTGCCACTCCTGCTCAGTGCGCACCCCTTTGGCTCCGGTTGCCGTGACGATGCGTTGCCGGCAGCAACCAAAGCACGTTCATTGTTTAGGCGACGAGTGGCAGACTGACACACACTGCCTCTATCCCTCCGCAAGTCAGTCCATCCTTCTCTCCTTTACCACGCTTTTCTCTGCTAACCGTCCTCCATCCTTCTCAGTTTCTATCCTTCTCCCTCCGTCTCCTCGCTGTTGTGTACCCCCATCCCCCCATGGCTCCGGATGCACACTTACCATTGAACAGAAAAAAACAAAAAAACAGAAATAAACCAACCCCTCCCACCACCTCCCTCTATCTCCATCTCTTCGCCCTGCCCCTCCATTCCCCAGCCCCCACCGCCCTGACAGACACAACACTCGCACACCTTCTGATATGTGTCTGCTTCCAAACAGGCTCCACTGAAGATCTTTTCAGACATGAAATCTACAGCATCACTGGCTTCATCTATATGATTAGAATTATAAAATCTTTGACATGTAAACTGCATTTCACTATTTCAGATGTCCAAGCTGACATCTGTAATATTTCAACCATTAATAAAGAGGAGGGCTGCTAAATTTATTTTGGGTGGGGCCTCCTGTATATACTAATGCATCAATTGTGGTTATTAGCCAGAAATTGACAATGGGGACCATTAAGTTCTTTTGAAGTTCTGTTTTTCAAAATTTGGCAAACAATTTGGATTTAGTGATTACTGAAGCAATTGCCGTCCACTTCCTGTTTTTGTCTCTCCTGTGGTGAAAGTCCACCAGGTAACAAAACAAATGTGTGCACAAACTAGAATTTGAAAACTAAGAGTGTAGCTTAATAACCATTGCTGTCTTGGAACCGAAAGTTCCCGGATCAATTCCTTAGTTCCTCCTAACCTGTCCAAGTGCTGATGAGCAAGACACCTAGCCCTAATAGCTCACGAGCGTTGCTCAGTGTCTGCCCGCTGGTTCAGACATGATGGGTTAAATAAAGAGTTGACATTATGGCAGATTATTCTTTCTCTACAATTCTTATTTATTTATTTATTTATTTATTTATTTATTTATTTATTTGCAGTCTTCCCTATCCTAATGTCTTCTCTACATGTTTTTCAATTGTCTCCAAACAAAAAATACTAATGCAGCAAAATCATCCATGCTGTTGATGATTGACAGATCCATGATTCTTGGAATTCCCTTATTTTCACTGTATTGAAAATAATTATCCTTTATAAATAAATATATATACATATGCAATATATACATGCCCTTTGAACATTCCCTTTATAGATCCCTTAAGTTCCCATTTTTTCAGAGTCCTGAGGCATTCACCGAATGAATTTATTAAGTAACTTCCAAACAACTGTTTTTAGCCCCAAGTAAACCCATTTTGTCTTTAGTTTTTGTAATAGCTTAATACTTTTCAGTAAAATAATTTCATGAGTACTTAGGAGGAAAAAAAACATTTCACATACATTGTAGCATGGCATAGCTGGTTTTAAAGCCCTTCGTAAAGCAAAGTCTGGTTCCTACAAAGACTGCACATGGACAAGCTTGTCTTTGTATGTGTTCTCTGGTGGGTCGTACTGTCACGCAATGCCACAATGTGAAGAAAAATCTTTGTGTGTATATGTGTGTGAGTGTGTGTCTCCAAACTTGTTTTGGAACCGCATTCTTGCTCGAACCCTTTAATTTACCTCAGCCGGCATATCTCGATGGCATGCATGATTAGCATATCCATGCTCATTTGTGTGCAGGTAACGGAAAAGTGCAGTTACACTACTAATTACAGTGTTTTTAGAGTAACAGGGACAATGCTGAGCAGGAGTCCTGTGTCTTTACAGTTCGGGAAATGGAATCAACTCAAAGAAGGGAAATTGAATATGTTTAAATTACTGAAGTGGATACCACCTCCACTTTCAAATGCCTGTAGTGAATTGCATTATTACTAACTAAGCCCTCAATATTTAATATTTGTATTCCTGTAATGAGGTCAAATATGCACTAAAACTAAAATATGTAGTGTTTACTGAGAAGAAAACATGGCACTATGAGAGGGGAAAAGAATACAGTAACGTGAGATCACGACAGATGTACACGGAATGGGATTTGAACGTCAATATAAAATCGTTTTTTGGGATCCAATCATCGAAGACACACATCAATAAGCAGGATATATCTGTTCCAGTCTTTTGAATTTGTATTTTAAGTCTAACCAACGACAAGACAGATATTGGGTCATTGGTACTGAAAACACCATGACGCAACTCAATCCTGTCTATCCTCACAAAAATTCAGGCCTTTATAAATGTACATTTACTTCAACCATCTAATTTGCAATGCAAACATTATTTGAGCTGTTCATATTTAAAAGGCAGAGAAGACATCCCACCCCAAAAAAAGACGCTGTTGCATTAGAAGTTTCACGTTGGTGGTGTTTTCTCCAGGCGAAGCACATTACTTTCCCATTTAAAGAAAATCCAAATTGCTATGAGGGGTATTCAAAGGTATTTCATAATCCTCTATTCACAAGACGTTCCATGTTGGCCAAGGTTTAGCCCGTTGCTTAACATTCAAAGCTTTCCAAAAAAAAAAAGGGAAACATATTTAGCAAATGGTTAGCAGTGCTATTTGATAGCTTTACTACCTAACAGCAGCAGAGAGATGCTGAATTAATTGACGCAAGAGTAAAAAGGCAAGTAGGTGCAGACACTGGCATTAACAAAAAAGACTCTGTAACCTTGAAAAATGCAATTCCAAAGCTGAGACCTACATGAAAAATCTGTCAGCAAATTTAATGGGACAAAGTTAATTTGCCAGAGACCGGTGTGTAAAACTGAAAGGAGGATATTAAAAAAGAAAAAAAAAAAATCAAAAGGGAGAGTACAAGGAAAATGTGATAGAGACAAATAGAATCAAGGAGGGCTGTTTCCACTCGGAGCAGACGGAAGGGGTGGGGTGGGTTGAGGAGCGAAGAAGAGAGGTTACAGTACAGGGAAGAGGGGGGAGGAGGGAGGAACAAAGGATTTGTAGATGAAAGAGAGAAGAGATGATTAGGGCCGGGGAAACCGACATGCATGGATTTGACACAGTATAATTGGTGTTAGGGAGGCTAAGGGGGGAAGAGACTGAGAGAGAAGGAAGGGTGGAGATGAGAAAGAGAAAGGAAAGGCAGAGAAATTGAAATATATGCATAAAAAGATAGAGGAGAGACACATATCCGTCCGGGAAAAAAAATAAAAACCTGCATCCAGCGTCATCTTTCTCTTATAGAATGCCACTGGTTATCCGGGGCTTCATCTCCTATAGAGCCACATTACCACTCCTTATAGGAGAGTATATGTGGAATGCATTAACAACATTATGTATTTATAGAAGTCACAGAAGTCCAAAAGCCCAGGAAACTACCTCCTGTTTCGAGTGACACTTTTGTCTGTTGTTATTTGTAAAATCAAATTCTCTGACGCCGTAATTTTCAAAAAGAACAAAATCAGCAGCCCTCGTAGTCAGTTTCCTCCCTTTGACCTTTAAATGTACGTCTCTTCAATCTATGGCTCGAAATCTACGGTGAGACTTTATATTTTGAATTTAAAATATGATTCATGTTTAGAACTCCGTGATGAAAAGTGTCTATGACTCAGCATTTTCAATGGCATGTTCAGTATTACTTCAACCACTTTTCACACACCATCTTTTTGGCTTCTCCCCAATCAAAACTTGCCACAGTGAATCATTTGCTTCCATCTTGGCCTGTCCCCTCCATCTTCCTCTGGAACCAACTAATTCCATCACAAACATCCACACATCGCCTTGGTCTTTGCCTTTTCCTCCTCCCTTTGCAGCAACATCTCCGACATCCTTCTACCGATGTATGCCCTCTCTCTCTGTACGTGCCCGAACCATTGCAGTCTGGCCTCTCTCACTTTTCCTCAAGAATGTCTAACCTGAGCTCTCCCTCTGATGTGCTCTATTATAATCCTCTACCCCCTCGTCACCCCCAAAGAAAATCCTGACATCTTCATCTCTGCCTCCTGTCTTTTGGTCAGAGCCGCCGTCTCCGTGCCGTAGGGCTGGTCTCCCCATCGTCTTAGAAGCCTTTCTCCTCACTCTTGCTGCTGCGCTACACCCTTCTCCATCATCTCCTCCCTGCACGCAATCATTTATTCAACACTTTTAAACACTCCCTGCCACTCTGAACAGTTGATCCTAAATATTCAAACACTCGCCTCCTCTCCTTTTCATTCATATACATGTACCCCGTCTTGCTGCAACTGACATTCATTCACCCACTTTACACACATGAGGTGGCTATTTACACAAGGGTTTCACTGAGCCGTCCAGGCTGTTTACAGAACCAACTTGTCAGTGTAACCATATCTGGGCTGATCTAATTTATAAACATGGCCTGCATGGTGGATCACCTTGTGAGCGGAGCACCAGGTGGCAGTCACACACAAATGCCAGCGTGACTTCCATTTAGCTTTGCAATGTAAATGAAGTGGGCAGCCACCAAATCTTTCAAAAAGACAATCCTAACAACTAAACATGCAGAATGGTAGCAACAGAGTTCGTATGAATGCATCCTGTGACAGTTGCAAAATGTGCTCGTCATTTTAAATTTAATGTTTGTGGACAAAAATATGTTTCATTTTCATTGAGCATGTTATTTTGTTGATTTTTTTACACCGGTCCCAGTTTGTCCTCCATGTAATGCAGAAATATGTGAAGTTGAAAATCACTGAGCAAAATGTAAAGCCGTAAAATACAAAACCTCCAACAAACATGCAATGTTAAGCTAAATGTGGGAAAGTTTAAAATACATATTTAGCGTGAAAGACATCTTCCAGTAGATTTCCAGCAGAGAACAGAAATAAATCACAATACATGGCAATGGCAATGTGTTTAGATCAACGTTAGTATTGTTTTGCTACATAAGTAGTGTGATCATATTGTGCCGTGGGGCTAATGATGATTCACATGCCAAATGTTTTTCACAGTTTTTGAGGCCAGTGGCCATTCAAAGTTCAGAAGACCACATTCAATTTTTTTTGCATGAAGCGAGGTGTCAACCTGCCCATAAACAGTAGTATGCTGCAGTCTGGTGACTGCAGCAAGGTTCTTCACCCCATTTTTAGAGGAGGCCAATGTTCTTTGTGTTTGCTTTGAATGGGCCACTTGCTGCGACTGTACACCCAAAATAAAATGGCATGTCAACAATACCTTGATCAATGAGGCATACTGATAGATGATTATACAAAACGACAGCACAATTGAGGACAGGAGAAAAAACTTGCTTTATCCCTACACCCATACGGATGTCTGTTGGACTGAGAAATATCAAAAACAATCACTAGCGGCAAGCAACTGAGTTGGTCAACAAATGTTGTGACATGTCTATATTTTAGAAGTGCTGTTAAGGCATTTTAGCATTATACATGAACAAATCTGAGACTGGCCATCTATACCTAGTACCAACAACCCTGCTGAAGACTGTATTTGCTGTTCTGTGTTACAATGTTCTGTGTTTATGTGTCACTCTACTGTAGTATAGTTTAGAAGACACCAGTTCCCATATGAGTATGCTGGATTGCATGCATTATTTTCATGCAGATCTCATTGATGTGCATACGCAGATCAAAATATGACTACATAGTTGTGAGAAGGTGGGCAAAAGTTTATTTCGAACTGTCAGAGTACCAAGCAAGAACGTGATGCATGTCTGTGATATTCTGACGGCATCCCAACACAGACTCCTCCTTGAGGGGATAGCACAGTGGAGAGGTGTCATGCCCCGAATAGCATCACCAAGGCAGCCAGGTTCTAGGTGAGGTTGTTGTGTCTGCACCAGGCAGCCAGATGTTCCACTTCCTCTCTGTAGGCGCCCTCTCTTTTCCCTCTGATCTGTCCAACCACTGTGATGTTGTCTACAAACTTCACAATGATGTTTGATCTGGCACAGGGATGCAGTTGTGGGAGTGCAGTGAGTACGACCTTGGTACAGCTTCAAGGAGATTCTATCCTCCATCTCAGGAGGGGAAGCGGTGCACTGTCAATCACTGTGTATGGTGCAGCTTGTATTAGCTTGCATAAAAGCCTGACAAAACAAATTCTCTCTGTCAAAATCAGTTGAGTATGATAGTTCCACCAGAGAGGATGGGACAGAGAGGGAAGGAGGGGAGAGGACAAGGAAAGAAGAGATTTGGGCACAGGAGGATATCAAAGATGATCTTGTCCCGTGCACAGATAAGACAATTGGCTGGTCTGGCTTCATGTATCACTGCTCTCCTGTGTTATCTTTTCAGTCAACACAATGTCAGTGTGAGAGCTTTCCATGTAACATTTCTTCTACCCAAATCTTCCAATCTCCTATTATGTGCTGAACTGCCTCAGGGGCATCTTAACACGATCAGCACCTGGGGCCCTGTCTGGTGCCCACTTTCTTCTGACCTTGCGCTAAGACCCATGCTTAGCCCTCCTTGTCCGTTTTTCTTCCAGCCTTTTCAATGAACTGATAAGATTTCTTGATATCAACCACTTCAATTTGTCTTGATGCATGCCACTTAAGGGCTTGTCCCTCCGTAATGGGTCGTCTTCCTACACATCATCAGGTTTCACCTGCCTTAGGTATTCACTTCACAGTTCAAATTTAGGGGGCCGTCTTTCTGATCTATTTCTCGATCTTGATCATTTCATCCCAGACCGTCGTTCTAAAGCTCTCCAGTGCTTAGCCTCCTTTTTACCCACTACAGTCTACCAGTGCTGGATTTGGGATGAACACCCCCAAATCAGTATGAGGGGCTGTCTTATCTTGAAATCATTGGCCACTATTTCCTCCTATGCCAACCTCACTATAAAAGTAGAGTATTGGATGATTGGCAATGAGTACATGATCCCTTGGGATTTGTTCTTGCCATGCAGCTTACTTTCAAGACGTGCTTGATAGATACTTGACTGTAGCAGCGTTTCTTGCAGCCTCCTCATGATTTCCATTTGTACACAAGACTTAAAGGTATTTTTAGCTATCGTGGGATTCTCTAATGACAGCTTCCAGTAGTTTAATCCGATCGCCTCTGATCATCCTTTGAAACGATTCAGTCACACATATCTGTTCCAAATGACATTCTTAATTTTCCCACTGTAGATCCTGGTGATGTAAATCAGTTAGTTAATATCGCACACATTCCTGGCATACAGCGTGTCTGTCCTTGAGCTAACCACCTTGGGTAGGCCATATCCATCAGTAAACAATGGTTAGTTAAGCCAATAGATGTGAATCATGTCAGGAAACAGTGCCACCTGGCTATTAATTCCTGATATTCTATCTTGAATAAATGCAATTATAATGGTTGGTCTTATTCTCGAAGATCGTTGCAGTCTGCACCTCCATCCAACAGACACTTTGGTGTATGTGGTTTCCTTCTCACATATGCTTCTCCAGTAGAGCTCACTTTTAGCCATGGATCTGATTAACCTTGACTGGTGACAGTTAAGTGCATTTAGTAAAACTTTTAAAACCTGAGTGACATGCTCTCTGCAGAGGAAGCAGAATAGAACAAATCTGACAAAACGGTGTCAATGTCACCGACAGAGGTAAATGACTGGCTTGGGGGCCACTGTCCTGGTAAGATCCTTCACAATAACAAGGTACCAGGAGTGGACAGAATTTGTGCAAAGAATCTTAAGACTCAGGGCTTTGTGGGAGTGTCTTTACTGACATATGCCATCAAATTTGAATGAAGAAGGGTGACAATACTCTAAAAGTCTAACGTGGCTTTATTTTTTTTATTTATTCATTTTTCAAAGGGTGGACAAGAAGAGTCGTTCCATCTACAGGGGGATCACAATGCAAAGCCGCTTTTCCCTCCCTGAACAATCCTTTATGGTTGCTGATACACACATTTTGTAGAACAAGGAAAGGGGAAAGGGGTATGAGTGTGTTCCATTGCATGGTCTTTTAGGGAGTATTCTGGGAGCATGGTAGACAAGTCCAATTGGCACAAGCACTCCAGAATCTGAAAAGTTACAATTGAAAGAATATTTTTACATAATTTCAGTGATCAAAAGCACATAAACACAGGCTGATGGTGCTTTTTTTTTTTCAAAATTAAACAACTGAAATAATATCCCTATAAAAATTGGTTTGCATTTAGCTGGAAACAGTAGCAACTCCTGTGTTTTTGAGCTTTAGGCTAGCTGGCCATTATCAGAGATAATGTTATTTGTTTTAAAAGTGCTTCATTAATGAGGCTTTAAGAAATTATGTTTTAATGATAGGAAGGAATACCATCTTAACAAACCACAGAACCTACATTGTTGCTCAGCACAGACTGAATATCCATCTGCCCCCGGGTTATCAGATGACACATGCCAACTTTTAGTGACCAAACAAATGAGTATAACAAGGCTTGTCCCCAAAAAACAATCCAAAATAATTACATGAAACAACTGTTCGACATTAAATATACTTTTGAAATTAGTTATGTTTTGAATTGCGGACTTGAGCAGCCATTCATCTTAAAAAGAGAATCTAGAGGGAGAGTGAACAGCAAAGAAAATGATGAAACCATTATCCAGTCAGTAAAACATTAATTTAAATGTAAATGCCGTCATCATTTCTAGCCACAGATGTTAATGGTCATCACTCATTACTCAGATGGGGTTCAAGCTTGAATGGGCACAGGGCATATATTTCTTGATATTTCCGTTACTCTAAATTAACTTTTTAATTTGTCGTCAAAAGTTCATGGTCTCCACATGGAAGAGAAGCGTGGTCGTGCGTGCACATGCGTACAGAAACTAGTATGAACTAACTGTCTGTTATACAGATACTAGGGGGACGAACAAAGGTAGGACACGTGAATTGGAAAAACATCAACAAAATTTTTTTTAAAAACTGAATAAAACTCTACGGACAAGTCAACAACACGTGGAACAAACAAGACCCACACAAAAATGAAGTGGAAACAAAGCAGACCACAGTAAGTGTATTCATCCACATCTCACCCCCAGCATTCTGGCAAGCACGCAAGCTTGTACAGCCTGCTGTACTAAATACATCCTGACAGAATATGTAAAACATATTACCGCAATGATGAACTCATCTAAAGCCTATTTACTAGCTACATAATGTTCTGTTCTGTTTTTAGATTCTTTGTTAAATAATAAGAAATATGTTAAGGTGTGCCACTGAAATATCTTGATATTTCAAAGGCAATCGGCAAAGTTTGAACACTTCAGGTTTTAAAAGTTGCACATCAAGCTAGTTTGTCTTTGTATGAATAATAACCGTATCTACAGAATTTACCTTCATTTTAATTTTCATATGCACCAAAAAATTTAAATTAGTGTTTTGCTTGCCTCCTTTCTCTAGTTCATTAAAATAATTCTGAGACAACTCCTGCAGAATGGTCAACTGTTTTTGCAAAGTCACATAGAATTGAGATGCCAGGCGATCATGTGGAAAACTATGCAATTTCAGCAGCAGGAAATTCAACCAAATGGGCTGAGGCAAGCTTGAATGTCCAGTGCAGACATAGAAACGCAGGTGCATGCGCACACGCACACACAAACGCACGCACGCACGCACACACGCACGCACGCACACAACACACACACACACACACACACACACACACACACAAACACACACACACACACAGAGTATTAGTTTTGCTTCTATTCATTGGTAATTCTGTCTCTTTTTTAGATGGGAAAACAACAACACAGAATCACATGTTAATAAATGAATGAGTATCCATTAGTAATGGTCTGAGGAAAAACAGGCTGCAGGGGTCCTTCATTCATCACTTTGGACTATTAGAACAGAAGTCATCATGGAAATCAGTAAATATATCAGTGATTAGCAGAAGAAAGATACACACCTGGACACAAGAACCCCTCTTGAGTGCACATACGCGTACACCTTGCAAGCACACACACATGCAAACACACACACACACTTTGGTGCACATCAGTTTGCCTTTGCTCTTGTGCTTTATCTGAAAAAAGCCTTGACAGCTAGAGCAGTTCTTTGTCTTCATGATTAGGCTGTTTACGCACACACTGGTACGCTTGAGGTCATTAAGCAGGCCAGAAAAGCATCTCAACCCTTTTGTCTTCTTTCACTCTCTCTCCAATCTTTCTCGGGCTCATTTCCTTGGTCATGTTGTCTTTTCTGCCCTTCTTCCCATTAAGTGTCTCTCAGCCTCCTCACTGTCTTCTTCCTCTTGTAAATTTCTCATTTTTCATCAGCACTTGTGAGTAATTGTCTGTTATGTTAAATCTGTCAAAGTCTCTTGGCAAAGCTTTACAGCAGAGCGGCCTTGCTTGCGGACACGAAATCTGCAAACGAAACATATGCTATCCTTTGGAAAGAATACCACCCTTCAAGACTATGTGTTTTTAAGGATTTGCACAGCCTTTGTATAAGATGGAAAACCAAGTTTCCGACATCTTCTTCTAAGCAGTAGTAACTTAAAAAGAAAGCAGAATGTACACTAAATGATCAAAAGCGAGAAAGATTGGTACCAGTTCCACTTACGGCAACATGAGAGGGATTCCTGAAAAGGCAACCAGAAATAATTTTTGTCCCTAGTACTCCTCTTTAAATCTATAACTCATAACAGCATTTCCTTGCAGCCGAGTTCATCTGTGATAAAAGCCTCTTATTGGTGTTTGGACCTCCTGGGGATGAAAAGACCATGGTCCTTTTGCACAAAAGAGCAGAGTGCACTCTCTTGGTCAGGGATGAGACCCTGCCCCAAGTCAAGGAGTCCAAGTATCTTGTGGTCTTGCTGATGTGTGAGGGAAGAATGGATTAAGAGACTGACAGTTGGATCAGTGCATTGCCAGAAGTGATCCCAACTCTACACTAGTCTACTGCAGTGAAGATGAAGCATGGCCAAAAGTCAGAGCTTGCGATTTACCCGTCTACCGAAGTTCCTACACTCATCTGTGGTCACGAGTCGTGGAAAGCGACCAAAGGAACAAGATCAAGGATACAAGCTGCCAAAATGAGCTTCCTCCTCAGGAAGTCTGGGCTCTCCCTTAGAGATAGGGTGAGAAGCTCAGTCATCCAGGAGGGGCCAGATGAGATGAGCCTCCTTGAGGCCTCCCTGATGAGGTGTTTTAGGCCTATCCCACTGGTAGGCGACCCCAGGGAAGACCTAGGACACACTGGAAGGACTATGTCTCTCGTTTGTACTGGAAATGCCTCAGGTTCACCCTGGCAGAGCTGGATGAATTGGCCGGAGAGAGGGAAGTCCTGGCCTGTCTGCTAAGGCTGCCGTACACATGACCGAACCCTGGGAAGAAATTTCACTCTTGGCTACTTCATTCCATTCATTCACTAAGGTATAGGCTGCAGGGCAAAAGGAATACAGATTTAATTACGTTCATGTCTTCATGAAAAGTGTGTGCATTTATAATATTCAAAGTATATGAAATAGTAAATATACAAATTTTCAGGAAACCTGATACATAATGGGTGAAAAGAGTGCCATAAAGTGACCTGCAGCTATTATCTCTTCCTTGTTGCTAGATATTGCTGCCATCTGTTTAAGTGTAATGCTGTACTGTTGTGCGCTAACGGAGCAATTTCCTGTTCCAGCACGGGTGATAATTGGCCTGACTCATTATAATCCATTAGAAAAAGACAGCAGTGTGTTCATATTGGTGTAAGCTCATCTCCTTCCACTTGTGCGGTGATAAGCCCAGGATGCTGTGACGATGCCCTTATCAAACAATGTCAAAATGTTCTTGACATATTTGTTGTATAGCCTCATCAATGAACCAACTGCGCCTTATCACCCAAACCGAATTTATGTCAGCCTGTTTACGCTATAATGTTGCTCTTACCTAGCTTGGAGGTTGTGGATGATGAGCCAATTCACTGTGCCAAGTGTGTACTAAAGACTCGTGTGGTTAAATTTTTAAAACGAGCATATGCTACTGGTAGGACCGGCCCAATGGGCCAGAAGGAAGAAGCGTGGCAGTGATGACGATGCAAGGAGGTTTCAATTGAACCTAATGAACTTGGAAGCTCATCGAGCAATACTATTGAAGAGGAAGGAGAATAAGGGAGGGATGAGAAGGGACAGGTTTGACAGATAGATAGAGTATAATGCAAATGACCTGACTCCATCTTTCCAAAGAGGAAGATCAATGATTAACAATGTTCATCACATCTTCTAGAATTTGTCCTCTTTCTAAAGTCATCTTTATCTAGACTTTTTATATTACTGTTTTGTGTTTCTCTTATTTACAATTTCGGAGACTTCCACGAACCTGTTGGCAGATGAGTGCGGACCACTGAGACCGTTCCAATTTTTGCTTATAAACAAGGTTATGGAAATTCATGTGATGGTTTGCCTGAGGATGTTTTATTTTGATGTGGGGCTTTTTCTGTGTCATTACATTATTGAGTTAGAAGTCAAATTCGACCCAACTGATCACTTCTATGACTGAAATAAAATTCCAAGTTAGGCAGCATATTTACTCTAGCTATTATGTTTTGCTGAAATGGGCCTTAAATGGGTCCATCTGTAATGTATTGGAATGGTGTATAGGGTTTATTCAACACAACACTGAAAATTGTTTTGGATTATTGCCGTAGTTTGTGAAGGGCAGTGCACGTCAACTTAATTGCTCAGGCTTTCAGCCCTGCTTACTGCGAATGAGATGGAGATGCAGAAGAGCTATGCATCACGGTTGATCAGATAACTGCTGTGTGACTCAAGTGAAGTGATGCTTCCTGGTAAGTTATTGATGTGTGAAATACAGCAATGACAATACCATAATACTTATTAGTCTGTCTTGAATATAACCTTGACACTGACTCCTAATATTTCAGTTGAGTTTGTCAATAACAAAAAGCAGAAAAGCAGTTTTCCAACTCAGCAGATGGCAGTACAGTGCTCAACTTTTGAGTATATTTTATGCTTACGAGTTAGGCAGCAAGTGGCTTAACCATTTCTGAATCCTTGATGACTCACAAAACATTTATTTATTTAACAAACCGGTCTTGTTGGTATCTTTGCAAAGTCATAGTGATGCAGAGCTCGCACTGTCATTCCAGTTGGATGGGATGGGTTGGAAGACCAAAGGTCAAATGTTGAGGAGTAGTGAATAATTTTAAGTGCATTTTTTTTTTTTTTAGACAATCTAGATCTGGTCGAGATCTAGATGCCAGTTGTGTCAACCAGTTATTTTACTGTTCCCTTGACAGTTCCTTGGTCAGATTTGATATTGTTCTTTAATGCATTGGATATCTGAGAGGAGGACCTAGTCAACGTGTTGTTGTAAGTGAACACTGTTATATAGACTTACATCCAAGTTGACACACCTTCATTAGTGTTCAGTCTCCTCGTAAACTCACCCATGGTACATTTTAGCTCCTTTCACACTACAAGAACTTTTTGCAGTAGAAACCTTTCAGAAGCTAGGCAGTTTTCGCACACATTCGGACAGCATAGGAACTAGGAACCATTGCACATTTCAGCCGTGTAAACATGCCATCGTAACATATGCTACAACCTCATATAAAATTTCATTTACTCCTTGTGACCGTTGATACTAGCTTTATTTAAATAAAATAATTATGATTAGCCTCAGTTTGTATCTCCCTTGTTTTAACGCAGGAGTGGGCAAACTATTAGGGCACAGGGCCGCATCTAGTTTTTCGAACTGAGCTATGAGTCAGATATTTGGAAGGTGAATTGAAAAATGTAGGACCATAAAGTATAAAATCTATGTGATGCCTTTTTCCAGTGACCTATTTTTCGCTTAATGAATTCATAAAGGGAACAGCGTTACTGGTCAGCGTTTTTTGCCAGCGCATCAAAATCTGCGGGCAGTGTATCGTTGTGGAAATTCTCAGGACAGCATCAAGTGTTCATCAGTGAGCTTAACTTTGTTGTATGTTGTGTTCAACCCCCACTGGACCCTCTCACAAAAGTAGAACCAGATGACACCAGTGGTTTCCTACCAACTGTCAGAGGGGCAGAGAGGTTGTCTTGTTAAGAGAGGAATGAAACTCATCCAGTCTGACAGAGCTGTAATTCTCCTTCAGGATAGCGCCAGACCGGAGACCTATCGGTGGTTCCTGCACAGCTTCTTCATCATCGACTGACGGGAGACACGACAGCAGCTGAAGGCACTTCTCCAACCTTTAGCAATCAGAGAACTAACCAGAGAATCCTCCATTCTGCTCGTCCAGCAAGTTACCAGATTCCCCTGCATGTTGAAGGGATTCTTTCAGCATCACTGGCATGGGGATCCATTTGTCATCTGTTTCTTATTTACTAATTTGTGTGGCAGTAGAGTTATGACTAAAAACATCATTTGCTGAGGCTGTTTGTCAGCGGCTCAACTTGCCACAGTAGTGCCTCTTCCTTCAGATGACAAGTTGCTTGCATGGTTACATAGCATTCGGGCAGCTGTAGCTCAGTCGGTAGAGCAGACGTATCTGTATTCAGAATGGTGGTGGCTCGATCCCTAGCGCCCCCTGTTTGCATGTTACATTGTCCTTGGGCAAGACACTGAACCATAAGTTGCTCCCCATGGCCTGGTTAGCACCTTGCACAGCAGCTATGCCTCCATCAGTGTGTGAATAGGTGAATGCTTTCAAGTGAAAGCACTACATTACTTAAGACCATTTACTATAGTTAGCATGCTAAATGTTGCATGCCCTCTTTATGGCAATGCTTTCCTGACCAATAAGACATACGGCCCTGGGTCACAATTCATTTCACTCAGTTGAAAATCGTGTGTTTGCTGTCAATTGTCTGCTTATTTTGTTCACTCATTTTGTTGTGCGGGTTGATGTTCATCTGAGATCAGGTCGAGAAGAGGAGGGGCTTGACATTAGAAAAGACCCCCTGTAGTTGTGGTGTGTCATCTCACAGTATTAATTATGCATCACGGGGAAAAATAAATGAAATTAATCGAGCATATGTAAATATCTTATAGGATGTAGTTGATGCAAATTCCTGAGGGCCAAACAAAACAATGTTTTGGGTAGAATGCTTAATTGCAGGCCATGGATTGCCCATTTCTGTTTTAATGTATTCCATGCTGAGTAGTTACACTATCCTAATCAAACAAGTTTCCAAAAAACAAATATGACTCCGTGAAAAGAGACATTAAAACCCTGAAATATTTCAAGTGATATTTCTTGCATGACCCTTGATGTTGCTAAAACAAATTGCACATTTCTAAACTTTGAAGTACATGTTTAATATTCCTCTTTATCAAACGGGTTTTACATATTTATTGCCACCCTGAAAGGAGTCATCACTCAGACGACATTATACGGACATTATCTTGTCAGCAGAGCTCATTGAGCCCCTTTGTGAACAGACAAATAATTGAAGGAAGACTTTGTGTCAAACAAGTGGGCATTTTGTTAATTCTTTGATCGCGCATCCTTCATGAATGAAGAAGGGTGGCTTTGTATCAGGAATACAAAGCCACAAAAAGGGACACAAAGTGACTGATCAGTTCATCAAGCAATAACAATGATATCTGGATTTTTTCACTTTTATCATCCTGTAAGTTATTTCTTCAACAATTGCTCCCAACCAGCTGGCTTACATTGTGATTTTCTTTTCAAACTGAAACTGAATCAACTACAAAAAATACAAAATACCATTTGTATTCCTGAATTAAACACTGACAATTCTGTGTGAATAAGGGACCTGGGCTCCAATTCCAAACATCAACTAACAAAAATCCAAATTAGCTGAGAGTTTACAATAACATTGCCATCTTCTGACATCACTAACCATACAATTGTCAATTAGCTCTTTCAGCATGACTAACATTTCTCTGACTCCAGTAATGAATGGCTTCAGCAAAGAAGCACAACTACACCCCAGAACTCATGACGTATGGTTTGCCTTCGCTTGTTGTCTTCAGGTGGTCTTAATAGTGGTGTCCTTCGGCAGTGACTGCCTGGTGCAGTGCCCCGCAGATTTCCATTGTTCAGTTCGTGAAAGGGTGAACATGTGAGAGGAATTAGTGTGGATCAAATGATGTGCACAGGGCTCCTCATTTCCAATCTCAGCTTAACCCGATCAAAAACCAGTATATTCAGTTTCCTGTTTCGCTATGGTTGCACATACGGTTGCTTTTCAAAAAGACTGAGAATCTGAAGCTCTTTCAAAATTGCTGTCTTGCGTTTCCTTTTCTCCATCGAACAGGGAACAAAGTCTATCATTTCTGAAAGCAGTTTGGATGTGACACAGCCATAGAACTAATTTATGGTTTAATATAAGTTTCCATCACCAGGCTATAACTGAAAGCTGTGCTAGCCTGTGGCACTGATGGGTAGCGGAGCACAACCTCTAAATCACACACACACACACACACACAGAGCGACTAAGACAAGGAGAAAAAAAAAAGCTTATGCAGGGTGCCGTTGCAGAGCAAAATGGAGCAAGACATAAACACACCCACATAGTATATACATTAACATTCTGGAAGGTTTTCCCCTTTAAAGATTTGGCACAAATATTTTCTGTAGCCTTTATTGTGCCACCGTGCTTTCAATAATAAAATGGTCTTCAACAGGATTGCCTTTATTGATCACTGTCAACAGTAGAGATACTCCAATGTTGCATCAGGCAAAGAAACAAAGCCCTACAGGATGATGACCTCACGGAACACAGTAACTGTTCTTCAGAGGCAAGAATTTGGAACTGGGAAAAGTCTAAGCTCATTTTTGGTCTTGGGTGACTAGAAAATAGATCTGTCAAACTTTAAGTAAAACCAACACCAAACTTCCAACACATGTTTCTGATGGTAACAGGATAATGGTTTGCCAAATTGGCACAGTAAACTCTTGTATGGTGGTCTGCAAAACTATTTTAAAAAGTGTAAACTTTATTTTGACAAATGTAAATGACAATTGCAATGTGGCCCTAAAGACAGACAAAAAAGAAAATCAACTAATTGCCAACATGTCTTTGGTTTCCACAGCTTTTAATTTGGTTGACCTAATATTATAATTAACCATTAAGTATTTGTTATTCTTTATATTCTTTGAATATTAAAAAAAATGATAAAAATTATCCCTGAAACTTCAATGCAGAAAAAAACTGGGACAAGAGCGTAAGAAGAACACATCTAACACACAAAAAAATAGACATTCAAGAACAGGGGCTGGCAAAATAAAGTTAAAAAAATGTATCATAATGCTGTATAAAAATATAGAAAAGAATGTATAATAAAATGACAACATGTTATTATCAGTGGATGTACGAAAACATACTCAATATAATTTTACTATTACATTAATATTATTACACTACTTTTAAATCCATGTCCAATGGAAAAACACTGAGCTGAATTTTCTAATAGTGCAATGAATTCTAAGGTACACAACCTTTCGCAGTTCAGGTCTGTTTTTTGTAATATTTCACTTTATTCACAGAAATGGGTTGTTTAAGAGAGTACATCTTTAAGCCTGAAACAGAAATGTGACTTTGCTAAATGTTGGCAGAGTTGACAAGTGACAACAAGTCCAGGACAACAACCCTTCACTTCACAATCAGAGAAACACTGAAATGGAAAAAAAAAAAATAACACAAAAAAAAACATAGTTATAGTGACTTGAGTGTGTGGAATGTTGCGCTAACCTGTAAGTACAGCCTTGGCAGAGGGCTCAGCAAGGTCCAGGGCAGACTTGCCATCGGTATTGCGGATGTTGGGGTCGGCTCCATGCTGCAGTAACACTGTACAACAACAGGGCAGACACAGACAGTAGCTGAGCTCCTGGACTGATATGCAAACTCCCCAACAAACACCTCCTCCTAGTGCTCCTCCTGACGCTGCCGCTGAACCACATCCTGCTCTCAAAGCCATTGGCTCTGGGCCTTGTCCTTGCTCATTTGCTATCCCTCTTGCTCTGGTTGCGTCTTCTCGCAGCCCTTCTGCAAGTCCTGCTTCACACTTCTCTTGTCCTCCTCCTGCTGCTCCTCCTCTGTTGCGAGCACTGCTCCCACGGTTGCCCCTGACTGCCCCTACCCCATGAGCCATGCCACTGGTGTGAACAGGTATCACAAGCGAAAAGCTGCACCTCACCACCAGAGAGCAATGAACCTAACAAAGCATCCAGGTGATCGGCCGCAAAACACATTTCACATCCATGATTCACTGGAGAGGTTACAAGAGGGATGACAGAAAAATAAATAAAAATGAATATGGAGGACCAAGACTGGAGGCAAGGCGATGCGAGGCGAGGCTCGAGATAATTACGGTGGCAACTTGGATGAGGCAGGCAGTGCGAGTGGAGAGACTCTCGCCTCCCCAGCTCACTGGGTGATGCGGCGGAGAGCGAAATGAGAAAAGAGAGGGAACGAAGGGAGGGGGAAGGATGAGACTGGGGATGAGAGTCAGAGAGGATGAGAGAGGCCGGACAGAAAGAAAGGAAAACAAAACAGAACGTTGCCTTGTGTGAAGAAAAAAGCAGCAGGTATTATCTCAATAGAAATTCTACACATTTTGAATGCTTAAACAGAGTAAACTACATCTTTAATGAGGTGCAATGAATTGGAGGTCTTTAAGAGATTTAAGCTATTGCTGATAATTTGATATCAGAGATCATGAAGGATATAGGAAAACTGAAGCACTGGAATGTGACATTGGAACGATGATGTGCTTGAGCTCTAGTTATCAGTGTTGGTATTACGTGCTTCACATTCACCAACGGACAGCATCTGCTGTTTTCCTGGTGTCCTTTTTTAATGTTTAAATGTTCAACAGTCATTATGATCATTCTGAGGAGACGCCTTATCTCTCTTCAGAAGTTTGCCAACAGCTTTGGCTAAGTAGATTCCTGGCAAAGTCCCCCTTCCCTGCTGCTAACTAACTGGTACCAGCAACTACATCACACCCTCATGGTTCTCGGAGTCTGGTCAAGTTTTGTTTTTTTTCCAGCATAGGGTCTTTCTTTGCAGCACCTTTCTATGTCATCCATAAATTTGTGCTCCTTTAAGGATGATAATATCAATAGTCTGGTTGATTTACTCTCCCTTGCCTCTTTTATGATGCAGAAGAATTCAGAGAGCACTTACCATTTCACTTGTTAACAATTCAATTTACATTTCACTTCATTACCCTTGTGCTCATGAAAACCTTAGTCTACCACAAAAGTATGACTTATTCAAGTATCAAAATCTAAAGAATGTAAATAAAGCTATTTCTATCCATACAGAGACAAGATTCACTTTCTACTGAATAAATAACTGTACATCTAGTACTAAATGAAATCTTGAATCATCTCATATATGAATGTCTTTTCGGCTATTAACAAGTGATTCATTGGTTTTCATTGTATTTTTCTCTGTAAATGTGTCCTTTCTTTGACCTGGCTTGCCTGTGGTAATTCTTGTTTTAGGGATGGATTCATTGTGCCAAGCATTTATTGCTGAACATACTACTTCAACATCAGTGAAGTCTTGTAATTTGTTACAATTAAAGTCTCCACTTTATACTTGCTTTTGTTCCAAACTATTAATGAAGTGTATCCTATGACTGGCTCCTCGCCTTTCTGGCAGACCCCGGTCTGTCAGGGTTGGGAATAGCACTTCCGCCGGCATTACCACAAATGCCATCACTCCTCGGGGATTTGTTTTTCGCCCCATTCTCCTCACCCCCGATCCCCCCACAACAGTGTTGCCTCCCAGAAGGACAACAGCATCATCCTGAAGCTCACAGATGACACCCCAGTGATAAAATGAACGGCATACAGGATAGAGGTGGCCAGTCTGGTGTCATGGTGTGAGGAAATTCTCACCCTAAAGTCAGACAAGACGAAGGAGATGGTCGTGGATATGACCAAGGAGAGAAGACCACATCAGCCACTGTTCATCTGGAAGCTTTAAGAAGAGAGGAGAGCAGTTTTAAATACCTGGGCTTCCAAGTCAATGAGGACCTCACTTGGTCACTTGGCTGAGGAAGTTGGGCATGTCGCATTCAATGCTGAGCAACTTCTGCAGCTGCACTGTTGACAGCATCTTTACCAGCTGCATCACAATGTGGTACCGCAGCACCACCACTTTGGCAAACGCCTGCAGCTAGTGGTGGAGACAGCAGAGAAGACCACAAGAACCCCACTGCACTCTCTGAGGAGCATCTACCACCACAGAGCAACAGAGTACACAGGATGACAGCTTCCATCCTTCCACCCAAGGACCATACCCACACCAGCATGAATTTTTCATACTTCACCCCCAGGCCGGAGGTACAGAAGTATGACATACAGGACCCCAAGACTGAAGATTTCTTTCGATCCCCCGTCCATCAGACTCCTAAACAGGAGGTTACAGTCATGGGCTACCTCTGAACAATCAGATGTAGGTCTACTCAACTTTTTACATTACAATTTGCCCTTCTTTTTTTTTTTTGCACACTCACGATTGCACTTGACTGTTTACATTTCAATTTCCACCTCAGAATAGTAACTAACTGCCCGCAGTGCAGTTGTCCGTTTACTTTTCCAATGTTCACACCCTCAAATTGCACTTTTGAATTCAAAGGTGTGTAATCTGCACAAATACCGTTGTCCTCAACAAAATAGTTGAGAAACTGGTATGTTGTCCCATCTACATCGCTTACATTTCTGTAAAGTTTACATTTCTACCGTAACCTTTACACGCTGCCTTTTATTGTTAGTTATTGTACTTATACTTACGTTAGTTCCAGGCTACTAATACTTATGTACTATCTGACATTCACTGCGAACAGCAAAGAAAGATTTTCATTGCACAGAGAAATGGGTTTCCTTACTGTTCATGTGACAATTAACAAGTTGAATCCTTGCATCCTTGACACTCTCTAAAAGGGGTTTAAAACCCCAAACTTTACTCTGAGCGGCCGAATAAATAAAACAAGAAAAGAGGAGCAAGATGGAGGATCGGACAAAAAGTTTGCCTCATCTACAGTACAGAGAGGACAGACATCCCATCCTATGCTCAGTCAGAGCTGATTTGGACCCTTTTCTGCTGCCTTGTCTCGAACGAAAACACAAACCCCTCTTCCACTCTACTTACATAAAGCCACAGAGGTTATCACTGATGTGAGCTGTCAAGTTAAGGGATTAGACAATAATTCTAATTGATTTATCATTTCAGACCAATGACAGCAGCAGGGGAAGCAGACAACTGCCTGCAGGCTTGGCTGGATAAATGCTGGGCTGAATATTATAACAGGCTATATTGCTGGGTAAAACTCAATATGTTAACATATTCCAGTGCGCTGCCTGCTGTGTGCGGGCTTGGTGATAGCAAAACCAGAAAGTAGTAACAACTTTTTAATTGAAATGTCATAAATGAAATGACTTCATCGTGGCCAATATATTGGTCAGCCTTTCACAGACCGCATCTGCATTTAACAGATGAACTACATCATCAATTTCTTGTCTGTGAAATGCAATGCGTAAATTACAGCTTGGTGCTTGCGAGGCCCTCTAGGTAAAATGCATAACACATGTGTCACAATAAATGATTGCACAACGAATGATATGATAGATCTTGCAATTCAGTGTCATAAAAGGAAATAGTTGTGTTTGCATAAAAACAGGTTTGTTATCTATTTTTTTTATACGTCCAAATTTCAGCTTTGGAACACAAGCGTACAGTAGAAATGTTCGATGTCATCTGCTTTGTCCCTTAGAAGAATATTGATATTAGTAGTATTAAGCCGATAATATTGTGGAAAACAATGGCTATATGTGGGATGGGTTCCTCCCCTATTCCCTCTGTAAATACATGCCTGAAAATTTTCACACCTCCCTTCATTGCAGTATTCCTGACCTGGCTAAATGGTATAAAGTTGTGTTTCTTTGACACGAAAAATAATTATTTGATAACCTACTATTCTTTGCATAAAATACAGTGAGCAGTAAAGATTATATCAATATCTCTTTTTAAAAGAGTCCAAATTAAACAAATGATTGATTTCACCATTTCCTACGTTTTTTGTTGTTTTTTTCTCAGTGTAATGATGCCCCATTTGATGAAGCATTTCATTCATCAAATCCGTTGAACACTGTAGCTATTAGACACAAATTTTACACTTGTAATAACAACTGAACATTTATCAGTTTCATTAATCGTGGAAGAAATGAGCTTATTTTTAAAATAGGCAAAACCCAGGACTATAGGCCCCGTTCAAAATTAGCAGTGAAATTCACACGGACTGATCTGACTGACTGATAATCATATTGAGAAGTGATGGTCTCAGAATATTCCAATGAATAATATAATATGTATTATACCGAATAAACACACAGCTGGGTTGAGGGACCACCTAACATTAGGTATTCGATCCATCTAAGCAGAAATATATATAACCCCAAGAGGCCCAGAGAAAAAAAGCAACATTTATTAGTAGACCCTAAGTGCTGGGTGTGTTCTTTCCTATTGAATCTATGAGACGCAGTGCTTATTCATTTAATGTAAATGCAGCTCTAAAGGCATTCCCTCTCCCCGACCTCTCTGTGTCTCAAGTCCTTTAGAAGTTTCTTTAGAAGGGAACCAGCCTGCTTGTTGCAGTCAGAAGCTGTGCTGTTGATTTTTTTCTAACTAATGAACCGAACAGAGGGGCTGCACTTTCTTTCCCATTAAAAGTAACTTGGCCATCAGCTGCCTCAGATGTTTTCTCCCTCTCTCTGTTTTCTGGAGAAATATAGCCGATTAAAATTGTCGAAGAATTGACAGCCTAGTGGGAAAGGAATTGATGTGTTAACTGACAGGAGTGATAAGATGGTTCATTTTAGCATGAAGGGAGCAGTCAATATGACTGCGTTCTTGTGACTGAAGCACAAAACATAAAAAAGCAAAGAACACTCACATGCACACACGCACACCAAAACATTGCTTCCTCTATTAAAAAGCGTATTTAACCAAAAATGAAAACAAGAAAAAAAGGCTCAGGGATCCACAATGCCCCCTGCTGCCATGCAAAAATTTGGAGGTTCATATTTTGTGAAACCTCCTATAGAAATTTCAACAAATAAATAAATAACCCAGCACATTGTGTCTCCTGTTTCTTAGCAACCAAGATGGATACCAGCAGCATGGTGAGGCTGATTGTCATCTGGATGGATACATTTGGAGTGTATTAAATCAGCTTAAATGACCTATAAAACAAGTTAATACACTTTGCGTGGACATCAGAATGTTAAAAAAAATGTCATTGGAATTTGCAGATTATTTGCGTATTTTAAATAAATGAAAAACAAGAGGTGGCAGTATGTAGGTACAATACTATAGCTTCTTCAACATTTTCTTTGTAACTATATACAATGTAAGACTGAGACGCAAAGCAGAATCACCTTAAATTACAAAGCCGACTAAAGGTGGTGAGATCACCACAAAAAGTTATTTCAGAATGGTACAGTATGTCAAGACAATTGTCAAACCAGGTATATGAGCTGCACTTTTAATACATTCTTTTCAATCGACAAATTGGGATCCACTAAATATATCAATGCCACCACACTGCATTGTAAAGTGGAACGTAGAGTAATGGTGGCATGATGGCTTCCTTGGTACAAGTAAGTGTTGGTTGAGTGTGACAGATTTATTAAGAGAAAGGGAATTTATCCTTGAAGAAGCTCTTATTTCTAGCCAAACTACTAAGTCGTGAGGAGAAAATTGTGAAACAGCAGTATTTTATAATGAATGAGTGACACAAGAGTTTTGATGTACTTTTGCAAACAGGGAAAAATGGATGAAGTTTGTGTGTTTGTGTGTGTGTAGGTAGGGGATGCGATTTCTCATTTAGATGTTGTTCTGACATGTTGTGCAGGTGGCATAAAACTGCAGTCCCTTGCATCTATAGCATGAACACTATTCCTGAAGGGGGCATTCTAATAGGCACCTCCATACAATTGCATAAGATAAGATGAGAGGATGGAACTGCATTGTTAACTGTCTGGTGTAGGAAAGTAGGTGCACTTTTAAGAAAAAGGTGATGTTAGTGATGGTTGTGTTTAGATGGGTGAATGAAGTTTGTGACTAGTGAGCTAAATTGTCAGGACGGACATGGCCATTGTTTCTGGGGCATTAACTGGGATTATGGAGTCTCAGGATGAAGCAATTAATACAGCTTTTACAGACAAGGCTTGGTAGAAGCACGTGCACTGGCTTTCATCAGGTGAACAATCTATTACAAGTCAAGGAAATGAAATGAGACCTGGACTGGGCAGTGCCAAGAGGCAGATCAAAGAGAATGGAAAGAAATTCCCACAGAGCTTATTGCGCAGGCTTTGCAGAAGACCAGAATTTCAAACTTACTAGATGGATAAAGGGATGATGTTCTGAGACTGGCACAAAGACCGAAGGCTTTCCTAGAGCCGTGATTTTCAACACCCGTGCCATGACACACCAGCTTGCCTTGCCATTTGGAAATGTCCGATTACACTGAATTGGTCCAAAAAAAGGATCACTCAGCAACTGTAATCAGTCATTGTTAAGTGTCTGTACCACAAAGGCACAGGCAGAGCAAATAAATACATTTCTACTCTATTGGATTCCAGTTAAAGTAACTATAGGATGAAAATTAAGTTACATTTTTGTTTTGGGGGGTTGCAGAATGTCTTCATCCAAAAATGTACCATGTGTCAAAAGAAAGTTAAAATATGCAGTTCTAGACACACCTTGGGGCAATCTTTAGGAATACATTAGTACCTCAGTTTACTATTAGACTAGCTCCAAAAAAAATCGTTCTACAAACAACATTTCTGGGAAAAAGATGCCTCGGTACACTTAAAAAAAAGATGGTTGACAATCAAACTACCTGTTAACAGCTGACTAACCGTTAGCTGAGATACGCATTTGTGAATGCCCCCCCAGCTGGAGTCATGATTGGTTATCAGTTC
This sequence comes from Fistularia tabacaria, assembly GCA_901007705.1. Classification (NCBI taxonomy): domain Eukaryota; kingdom Metazoa; phylum Chordata; class Actinopteri; order Syngnathiformes; family Fistulariidae; genus Fistularia; species Fistularia tabacaria. The sequence continues at coordinate 138,653 of CAAKHD010004834.1, forward strand.
TTTCATTGGTTTTGTACTTTTATTTTTCATTACACAGGCCAGTGTCTCCCTGAGCCGGTCCCAAGCCTGGATAAATGCAGAGGGTTGCGTCAGGAAGGGCATCCGGTGTAAAACTTTTGCCAAAACCAAATATGCGAGTCGAACCTAAAACATTCATACCGGATCGGTCGAGGCCCGGGTTAACAACGACCGCCAATGGTGCCGATAACCTACAGGGTACCAGTGGAAATTGGGCTACTGTGGGTCGAAGAAGGAGAGGAGGAAGGCGTCTTTGGAAGCAGAGAGAGAAGAGGAAAGGCAAGAGTCTGGGACTGAGAGTAGGGACTTTGAATATTGGAACAATGACAGGAAAAGGTAGAGAGTTGGTTGATATGATGCAGAGAAGGAAGGTGGATATACAGTGTGTCCAGGAGACCAGATGGAAAGCAGGTTTTAAGTTGTTCGATCATGGTACTGACAGGAAGAGAAATGGGATAGGAATTATCTTAAAAGAAGAGTTTGTTAGGAATGTTCTGGAGGTGAAAAGAATGTCAGATTGACTTATGAGCCTGAAACTAGAAATTGAAGGTGTGACGCTCAATGTTGTTAGTGGCTATGCCCCACAAGTAGGATGTAAGTTAGAGGAGAAGGAGAAGTTCTGGAATGAGTTAAATGAATTGATGCAGAATATCCCCAGAAATGAGAGAGTGGTCATTGGGGCAGACTTCAATGGGCATGTTGGTGCAGGCAATAGAGGTGATGAAGAAGTGATGGGAACGTAGGGACGTAGAGGGACAAATGGTGGTAGACTTTGCAAAAAGGATGGAAATGGCTGTCGTAAATACTTTTTTCCAGAAAAGACAGGAACATAGGGTAACATATAAGAGCGGAGGTAGGAGCACGCAAGTAGACTACATCGTGTATAGACGAGTTAATCTGAAAGAGATCAGTGACTGCAAAGTAGTGGTAGGGAAGAGTGTAGCCAGACAGCATAGGATGGTGGTCTGTAGGATGACTCTGATCACAAGGAAAGACGGAAGACGGAGACGGAAAGGATGTACAGCAGGTCCGGGTGATTAAGGACAGAGAGGGAAATGTATTGACAGATGCTAGAAGAGTGATGGGAAGATGGAAAGAGTACTTTGAAGAGCTGATGAATGAGGAAAATGAATGAGAGGGAAGGGAAGAAGAGGTGACTATTGTAGACAACAAAGTAGCAGACATTAGTAAAAGTGAAGTGAGGAGAGCACTGAAGAGGATAAAGAATGGAAAGGCAGCTGAGATGTGCAGAGTTGCATTAACTCCAGAGGAACAATGTTGACGAGCCATACAATTGCGTTATGGGAATGAGTAGTGGAAACTAGACTGAGAGCAGAAGTCAGTATTTGTGAGGAGCAGTATGGCTTCATGCCAAGAAAGAGTACTACAGATGCAGTATTCGCTTTGAGAATGCTAATAGAGAGGTACAGAGAAGGTCAGAGGGAGCTGCATTGCGCTGTTATAGACCTAAAAAAAAAAGCATACGACAGGGTGCCGACTCTGGTTTTGTATGAGGAAGTCTGGAATAGCAGAGAAGTATGTTAGACTGGTGCAGGACATGTATGCTGGCTGTGAGACAGTGGTGAAGTGTGCTGTAAGGGAAACAGAGAAGTTCAAGGTGGGACTTCATCAGGGATCAGCTCTGAGCCCCTTCTTATTTGCAGTGGTGATGGACAGGCTGACAGATGAGGTTAGACAGGAATCTCCATGGACCATGATGTTTGCAGATGATATTGTGATCTACAGTGAGAGCAGGGAACAGGTTGAGGAAAATCTTGGGAGGTGGGGGTTTGCTCTGGAAAGGAGAGGAATGAAGGTTAGTCGCAGCAAGACAGAATATATGTGTGCAACTGAGAGGAACCCGGGTGGAACGGTGAGGCTACAGGGAGTGGAGATCAAGAAGTTGGAGGATTTCAGGTACTTAGGGTCAACAGTCCAGAGCAATGGAGAGTGTGGAAAAGAGATAAAGAAACAGGTTCAAGCAGGTTGGAACGGGTGGAGAAAAGTTTCAGGGGTTCTATGTGATAAAAGAATATCATCTAGAATGAAAGGAAAGGTTTACAAGGCAGTGGTGAGACCAGCGATGCTGTATGGTTTGGAGACATTGGCACTGAACAAAAGACAGGAGGCAGAGCTGGAGGTAGCAGAGATGAAGATGTTGAGGTTCTCTTTGGGAGTGACGAGGATGGATGGGATCAGGAATGAGTCCATCAGGGGGACGGCAAATGTTAGATGTTTTGAAGAGAAGGTCAGAGAAGCCAGACTGAGATGGTTCGGTCATGTACAGAGGAGGGATAGGGACTATATTGGTAGACAGATGCTGGAATGGGAGCTGCCAGGCAGGGGGTGTAGAGGAAGACCGAAGAGAAGATTTATGGACGTAGTGAGACAGGATATGAAGGTAGTTGGCGTGAGAGATGAGGATACAGAGAATAGGATTAGATGGAGAAGGTTGATTCGCTGTGGCGACCCCTGAAGGGAAAAGCCAAAAGGAAAAGAAGAAAGAAGAAGATTTTTAATTAGATATTAGATTCAGTCACTTAGTTACCATGGGCCTAAAGAAGGCAGGTGGTGATTGAAAACTTAAAAAGGAAAGTCGAGAGAACCTCAACAGAGTTGCATAGAGAGATCGTATGAAATCATGAACAAGGGATTCTTGTTTTAGATCTTTGCAGTAAAGTATGTCAAAACTGTCAGTGTGTACTATACTGACAAGCAGAGGATATAAAGGGAACTGACGTTCTTGAATAATAAGTATACAAGTCAATCAGTGTTGAAAAGAGGTTTTGGAGGTTATCTTTTTCCATAAAATGCCTTAAAAAAAAAATTTTTTTTTACTAAAGGTTTCATTTGGGGGGTCAGGAACAGATGAAACCATTTTAAACTGTTTCTTAAGGGAAATTTTGTTTTGGTTTCAGAATATTTTGGAATGGATTCAATTACCACTGTACTTACGGCACTGATGAAGAGATATTACAACTCTGGCAATCAAAAAACACTTTAGGCTTTGTAATTAACTTAATATCTCAGTTGTTGTACTTCTTTTAATGCTATTTGTGTACTTGCCTATACAGACATCAATCTTTCCCTTGATAGCCGCCTCATGTAGGGGTGTGTAGTTCCAGTTATCCCGAGCACGGGGGTCTGCACCCTGACACAGCAACAAGGACACCACCTGGGAGGGAGAAAAAAAACAACACAAACAATCTGCCTTTATTCTTTATATGGCAAAGTATAGCTCCTTCAATCCGTTTATTTTTTTCCACAATCTGATTTCTGCTGTGGCAACAAACTGGTTCAGTTTCACAAATGTTTGCTTTTACTCCAGAGCTAATCATTAATGTGACTTTATCATATCATATCATATCATATCATATCATATCATATCATATCATATCATATCATATCATATCATATCATATCATATCATATCATATCATATGTATGCGAGTTGTAGCCAGTTTCCCAATGATGGAAGACACATGTTCATGGAATTGTCCGACTGATTAGAAAATCCAAAATATTCATCCTGAAAGCAACCATCACTAAATTCAGGTAGGAGAGAACTTGGTGTGTCGTCTGCAAGGAAAGGTGAGAAGGAGTACATACAAGGAAAGACGTTGGAAAAAAAGTGGGACACTGAGGAGAGCAGACGAGAGCACACGGAGATGCAGAGAAAGCTGAAGGCAAAGGAGGCAAATGCCAAACAAAGTGGGCGTACAGTGACTTGTATACTGGGCTGGACACACAAATTCAATAAATACAAATTCAGACTCAGAAAACTTTATTTGTCCCCTTGGGACAATCGCAAGACAGTTATAAATTTTTACAGGTTGGCCGAGCAGAGAGATAGAGATGGGAATGACATGCAGCGGGTTCGGGTGATAGAGGATAGAGATGGAAAAGTATTACCAGGTGCCAGGAGTGTGATGGGAAGATCGAGTGAGGAAAATGAGTGACAGTGAAGAGTAGTAGAGTAGGGCATTGTGGACTACAAAGTAGTAGATTAGTGATCGTGAAGTGAGGAGGGCATTGAAGAGGATGAAGAATAGAAAGACAGTTGGTCTTGATGGTAGACCTGTGGAGGTACAGAAGTGTCAAACAGAGATGGCAGTAGTGTTTTTGACTAGATTATTCAACAGGATCTTAGAGAAAGAGAGGATGCCTAACGGATGGAGGAGAAGTGGACTGGCGCCTATATTTTTTGAACAAAAGAGATGTGCAGAGTTGCATTAACTCCAGAGGAACAATGTTGATGAGCCATACAATTGAGTTATGGGAAAGAGAAGTGGAAACCAGACTTCGAGCAAAAGTCAGTATTAGTGAGCAGCAGAAGGTTTCATGCACAGAAACAGCACTACTGATGCAGTATTTGTTCTAAGAATGTTGGTAGAGAAGTACAGAGAAGGTCAGAGGGAGCTGCATTGTGCCTTTGTAGAAAAAGCATACAACAGGGAGCTAAGAGAGGAACATTGGTACTATATGAGGAAGTCTGGAGTGGCAGAAAAGTATGTTAGACTGGTGCAGAGCATGTATGAGAGCTGTGAGACAGTGGGAAGGTGTGCTGTAGGTGTGACAGGGGAGTTCAAGCTGGATGTGGGACTACATCAGGGATCAGCTCTGAGCCCCTTCTTGTTCGCTATGGTAACGGACAGTGTGACAAATGAGCTTAGACAGGAATCTCAATGGACTACAATGATTGCAAATGACATTGTGATCTGTTGTGAGAAGAGGGGGCAGATGTAGGAAAATCTGAAGAGGTTGAGGTACGCCCTGTAAAGGGGAGGAATGAATGTTAGCCACAGCAAGAAAGAACATGTGTGTGTGAATGACAGAAGCCCTAGTTGAACGGTGGTACTCCCTCTACAGGGAGTAGGAATAAAGAAGATGGAGGATTTTAGTACTTGGGGTCAACAGTTGAGAGCAATGGCCAATCTGGAAAATAAGTGAAGAATGTGTGCAAGCAGGTTGGAATGATGGAGGAAAGTGCCAGGTGTGATAAATTAGTATCAGCAAGAATGAACGGTAAGGCGTACAAGACAGAGGTGGGACAAGCAATGCTGTCTGTTTTGGAGAAAAATCTCACCTCAGAGTGACCAAATGAACAAGCATTGTGAAGAGGGATCAGACCCCCATCATCCCTAGCATGCACATTGGCACCCGTCTGAAGCAGATGGTCAACCACATCTTTCCGCCCAAAACCTGAGATGACGTAATAGAGAGGAAGAAGGGTAGAGAAATAGAACAACCACAGTTAGGAAGGTAAAGTCATCTGCAATTTGACACTTTCAATGGAAATTTGAAAAGGATTAATTTTTGCATGACACATCAAAACTTTAACATTGATTGGATTGATTTTCAATTTGACATTACACACAGAGACACATATACACACACACAAACACACGCACACACACAAGCTTTTTGTCGAATTACAAGTGTGATAGGGCATCTTTTTTTACATTTGTATACAAATTTAAATGAAAAAGAATAATCATTTAAAGTAGTAATAATAACTCTTCAGGTATATGTCAGATAAGATTATTCAAGGAGATGTTACTCTTGGGAAACGCCTGTACTTTGACTGCACTTCTAGTTATATTCATCATCTGTACATACTTCTCTATGCGCACTTGTATAAGCACACTCCACACAGATTTAAGAATTAAAAAGGATTCCTTTTATTAAAAAAGTTAAGTATTGAATTTAGAACAACAACAGTCCGTTAATACATGGCAATCTATTGGCAGTTTAATGTAAAAAAACAACAACACAATTTTATACAATATACAGTTGGGGGCCCCTGCTTCATTTGTCCATCAGTTTGGGGTTCCTTGGCCAGAAGCCGTCGAAGACCCCTATCCTGGGGGATTGAGCAACATACTACAGATAATTCAAGAGCTGAGACCAGCATATGTTTTTCCTCTATTTATGCAAGATACATATTTTCCCCACATCAACAATAAGAAAGGTCACAAGCTGGCAATGATTTTATCAATTTCATTTTTATAAATACAAGCTAATTAAAATGCATGGACAGGCAAAGGCAAGATTTCTTGTAACAGCAAACTTGACTGTAAATTGAAACACTTTGAATAAATAATTACAAATAAATCATGCTCGAATAGACTGGTTGTTGAGAATATCTTGCCAACTGCCGTTATGTTGTTAAGGAAAAGGCTATGTGTGTTGTGTTGTGATGCGGTGTCTCATGGTCACTTCAATGCCTTCGGTAAAGCTCCGTAGTGGGAACACCCTGGACATCGAACTTTACTGTTATTTAGAAAATCAATAAAATTGGGTAAATAAATAAACCCAGTGTTTTGGTCGTTACCTGCGGCGAAATGAAGAGGCGTCGACTTGCGTCCGGCCATGTCTTTGGCGTTCACATTCACCGCATCTACGAGCGTCTTCACCCGAGGAACATCTCCGTTCCGACAGGCCTCGAACAGCTCTCTGAGAGCTCCGTCCGGAGGACCACCCCCGCTGCCGGGGCTGCTGCCTCTGCTCCCCGGGTTTCCGGCGCCAGAATCGGCCGCCGAGTCTGCACCGGTCCCGGTGCCCTCGGAGGCGGACGGGGAGGAGGAGCCGCTGCCGCTGCCGCTGCCGCTTCCGCCGCCGAGGGCCAGGGATGGAGAGGAGGCGCCGGTAGGAGAGGCCGAGTTTACCTCGCTGTCGGCCGGACTCTCCATCGTAGCGCCGCGGTAATGCGGAGCGGCGCCATCGGCGGGGGACGCCGGGGTGACGACGGGAGAGGAGCCCCGGGGAAGGGAGGACATCAGCGGACTGGACTGTGGTTGCTGAGGGGAGCGACGGGGCGTCGCCATTTTCCCATCACAACAATCCAAACACCACCGACAATTTCCTGTGGAGGAAAATTGAACTTCCGCTTTGGACCGTCTCAGTCTAAACCTCGAATTAATGTGAGATATTACACCTTGAAATTTTATTGTATTGTTAAATTCGACATTTTTTTGATCATCCTATATTAATTAATCCAAAATGAATTTTTCACAAGTAACGTGTGGCTTAGATTAAGCAGGCTGGTGAAAAATCACACTTAATAAATGTAAGTTGAGTTCTATTGATGCAGACTGCACCTGGCAGGCTTTGTTTATTTGTAACTATGCTGTTGTATTTTATCCATCGCAACAAAGAAAACTGATTGTCCACATCTGATCCTTATTGCAGTGTGTCTGTCTGTCTGACTGTCTGTGTTTTTTGTGTGCGGTCTGTGTTTCTTTTGGTTCGTCTTGAACTTGTCCCTATGTCCCAGCTTCCCGTTAGCGTCAGGTCTGTTGATTCTTCATTTTTATATATTTATGGTTAGTATTTTCACCACTGTGAGACATTGTCCTTGCACTTTGTAATTAAAGATTCTTTAGTTTTCACTTTGCCTTGAGTCGTGCATTTGTTTTTTCAGCTTGAGCCCAATCAAGTCGGAAGGACCAGATATTGCACTCACACCCCCACTGCCTGGGGAATCTGCAGGAGCTTCAGGAGGATGACCAATTTGCCATAAACACCCAGATGAACATTCTCGGTGCCCAGATTCGGAAGCTGGCGGCATATGTTTTGAATCTGCCGAGTTTCCCCGGTGTTTGGCTGCCAGAGAAGCCTTCTGCTGTGTCCCTGGCTGCCCGAGCCATTGAGCCATCCTCGCCAGGACTCCTAATCCATGCCTCAAGTCTCCCCCCACCTCCCATCCACCTGATGGTTCCCACCTTAGGACCCCCTTATCCTATCTGGATTCATTGATAGGGGGGAGATACATCCAATTTATGTTGGAGGAGATGCAGAGCTCAGGACAGGGATGTCCTGGTCTTGCAGGAATTCTGATTCACCTTTACGAATGTAATGGCACCCTCTAGTATGTGCCCTACTGACTTTCAAAATCTACACCACATACAAAACTCAGCTGCCTGGTTACTCACCTCCACCTGCTCCAGAGACATAACATCACCCCCATCCTCCCAAGAGCTCCATTGTCCCCCTGCCCAATATAATAAGCAGTGCAAACTCCTATTCCTCGCCTGCAAAGCCCTAAATAACCTTCTATCCTCCTCCCTCACTGACTTCCCCCACCATATCTTCTCCTGCTGTCTTCGATCTGCAGACTCCTACTTCCTGACCCCCATCACCAGAACCGAGCAACGGACCTCTGGGTAACTGAGCCTTTGTTGCCGCTGCCCCCTTCCCTCGAGAATTCCCTGCTGCCACACATCAGGAACTCGGACTCTTTACTAACCTTCACATCACTGCTCAAAACCCACATGATCAAACTGGCTTTTCCCCAGTTTTAATAGCATTTCTACTCTGTTGTATTTTATTCTGTTTATCTTTGATTACAATGTAAAGCACCTATGAGTATCCTAAAAACCACTGTAGAAATTTGATTTATAATTATTATTAGTGGTATTAATTCATTGATTATCCATGCCGCTTGTCTTACAGTCAGGGCTCGGGTGGGAGCAGAGCCTATCCCAGTTTTCATTTGGTGAGAGGCAGGGTTCATCTGCCAGTAGATCACAGTATAGACATACAAACATTCACGCTCTCATTCACACATTGTGTAAATGTTACTAATATCTGGTTGTATTTGGCTATTTTGGGCCATTTCTATTTATCTTAATTGTTGACACTAGTTATATTTTATTATCTTTATTCTTGACACTAGTTATATTTTATTATTTTGAATCATTTATTCCTGTTTATCTCATTTATTTCTATTTCTTTACTGAATGGAGCAACTGAAAAACTCAATTTCATCAATGAAGTATTTCTGATTCAACCAGTCACCATGTCATTGACACGCACATCCATTTCAAACTGCATCATCTGGGAGACTCCAATCAGCCTCCTGCATGCTTTTGGACTTTGGTAGGAAGCAAGGACAACCCGGAAGAAGCCGAACTCCACACAGAAAGGGAATCAAACAAGGAACCTTCTTGCTGTGTGGCAGAGGTGCTAACCACTGCCCTACTGTGCTACATTGTTGTTGTCGCTTTGTCTTTCAGTGGTTTTATTTGGATTGTCAGAAGCCGTTCCCTGAGGGGGAAGGTGCTGTCCTGACCAGGGAAAGACTGTCCACACCGGTTTCCCTCCTATCTGAACGGTCTTGTCCCTACCTGTTCCTCCATTGCGGTGTCTGTGTTTCTCTATGTTCGTGTTGTGCTTATTCCCATGTCCCAGCTTCGCGCCAGAGTCAGGTCTGCTTATGTTGGACTGATTATTACACTTTTCAGTCAAGTATTAAAATGTCATGTGCTATGGTGTCATGTCATTGTGTGATTAGTTCCATGAAGAAAATGACATTCCTTGATTACTTCTACTACAAAAATATGTTTTATGACGGGTGACTCAGCCTTTTTTTTTCCAACTCGGCTACTGTGAAGTTGCATTACACAAAAATGTTTCTGGAGAGATTTGGAAGCCTTTGCTTTCAGTACACAAATACACAAACACACAAGTCCCGGCCCTCACTGTCTATCCCCTTGAGGCTTATACAAAAATTTGATAAAATACTTGAGAAATTCGTAATATTTTAGTAGCTATAGGAAAATAGTGCTACTTTTGTTTATCTCATATCATTTTTCAAGATGTGTTTATTGATTATCGTAAACAAGGATAAGAATGTATCATTTCCTTTGGGCGATGAGTAATTCAATAAGATCTGAATCTTGTGTCTCACAGCATCGAGCAGGAAGTCAAGAAGCAGAAGAATCTGAAACTCCAAAAGAACACATTAGCTCGATGGTATGCGTCTGGTTGATCTTCATTCCGCCGAAATAAAAAAAAAGAGGAAGAAAAAATATCTGCATTGTTGACTGCAGCTCAAGTGCAGCGAGATGGTACACTTAGAGGAGATAGGTGCCCTGTTCCCTGCGGTACCAGCCATTTGACTTGGGAAAGTCAATGCATCAGAGAATACTTTAATAAGATTAGTAAGATCAACAGGTCAGTATGAAAAAATCTCTTTACAAAATAAAATGAAATAAAAATTGACCAAACCAAACCATCTACATCAGCACTATCAGTGGGTTATCTGGAGCGACTGGGTCACGGTTTCAGGAAAGAGGTTTTTTCTTTGAGCTGTTTTTTCGAGCACAGTGTGACAAATGGCAGTCATTCATTCATTATCAATTCTGCTTATCCTACAGACAGCGCTGCAGCCACCGGTGTATGAGTGTGTGTCTGTGAATGGTTGAATGTAATCCAGTGTAAAGTGTTTTGAAACCAGTGTGAAAGTGCTATGTAAGTGCAGTCAATCACAGGGTCACATATAGAGACAAACAACAATTAACATTCTCATTCACACGTCTGGAGCGTTGGCTCTCCATTGAATCGTCTGCATGTTTTTGGAATGGGGGAGGAAACCGGAGAACCTGGAGAAAAACCACCCAAACACAGGGAGAACATGCAAACTCCACACGGAAAGGCTCTCGGTCACAATCGAACCAGGGACGTTTTTGCCGGGAGTCAAAGTCGCTGGCCAACATATATTCCGAGATGGGCCTGCAGTCCAGATGAAACCTGTGTTTTCTTTACCATATTGTTATTTTTTTTTATTACAGTTACAAATTGCTTTATGTAAACAATAAAAATGCAGAAAGACTTAAAATTAAGTACATTGAGGATCTAGAGTTCCTTTGCGATTGCTGATATGAAACTGATTATATTCATCCTCTATGCTTGGGAGGACCGCCAGGAGAACTGCTGGCCAGTCAGAAGACATGCACCTTTGATTCCATTCGTGCCACGGCACACCCTCCCAACGCTTTCCCAGGGCGGGATAACCAGACCTGGCACAATCCGATGAAGTGATAATTGGTACTTATTCACATGAACTAGCACCGAGGAAGACTTGATAGCAAAGTTGCACTTAAAGATAGCTCAATTAAAAAGCTACGGACATCGATGTGAAGGTTGTGGTTGTGTAATTTCCATAATCTCAGCGTGGGTCTCCTCCACAATGAGAATGAGGCCGCACAGAACAATCGATAATGCCACTCAATACTCTCATCCTCCACTGCCAAAGAGAATGCTGCTGGAATCTGCTCCTGGACAGTGGAACAATTAAACCTCTGCCTAGTGTGTCAAGGGAGTACACATATCAGCAATGATGGTGTAAGTAAATAGGAAAAAGCAAAAAATGCTTTCTGAAATTCCATTTTAGTTGGCAATGATAGTATTGAAAGCAGATTTCGCTGATAAAACCGAAACTCTGGACATGTGAGACGTCATAAAACTCAACCCGTCACAGCATAAGAATGCGTGCAAGCATCTTGTCCGGTCAGTTGAACCTGCCTCTCCGACTTCTCTGTGTCTCACCACTCAAAATAGATTTTTGAAAGCAAACACAGGTACAAAAGGATTGGCCTCTCAGTAACAGTGACGAAAACGATTGCACAGACACCTGGGAGGTGGTTGTCTGCAGGCAGGTGGACCGTCAGCCGTTTGTCAACAAATCATCTCAGCATTTGTGTTTGGAAATGCTGAACAAAACCATTAATGTAGACTGAAAGTTGTACTCCAGCCAGTCGTGAGGGCCCGTGGTTTCGAGCACGGTTCCAGAGAACTTTCTCTTTAAGGGGCCTTTAAGGAGGATCACAAATCAAATATTGTTCTTTTTTTCATTTATTGCTCAGTATTTAGTGTCACCTGCAAAGCATCATTCCGCCATTACTTTAAGGTCTTGGGACATGACTGCTCCAGATTAACAATTTTTCTGAAATGAATGCAATGAATAATGACCCTTTGCGTCTAAAATTAACCGACTCCACCTGTTAAAAGTCGGAATTTACATACTGCACATATAGTGACATGTGTACACAAGTAAATGTCACTGACTGAAATCATAATCTGGCACAGAAAAAAACACTGAACACTGTAAACTTTTTTTTTTTTTAAGTATTACACTTGGGAGCCATTAGGAGCAAAAAGTTTGCAAAAAAAACAACACAAACGAAAGTAAGGCAAATGTAAACCAAAACATCTTCTACACATGGTGCCGGATGACAACACGATCGTCCGCTACGCCACAGGCACACAAAACTTACAGAACAGCAACAAATTGTTACAAACAATTGAAGTAATCATTTCTTGAGTTCGAGTGATATCAAATCCCATTTTTGATCATTTGAATATATATCTCAGACATTATAATCCTTCAATCTTTTTATATCCGTGGTATCTGAAGATTCAGGCCACAAGAGTTTTTATTGTCATCATGTAAGCCAAAGGAAATTTTGAAGAACCCCCCCCCTGCATTAAAAAGCGGCAAAAAAAATTTAAGTGGACAAAGTGTGCACTCAATAGAATTAAAATAAATGATAGAAAAAAAGGGGGTGTTATGAACAAAGTAACTTCTTTAACTTTCCCAACATAATTCCCTACCATTATGTAGGATAAAGGATAAATCACACCATTTGATCCATGTTTTTGTGTACTGACCAATGGATCGAATTAAGGGGGTTTATTTCAATCAAATAAGGTTAAGGTAGTAACTAAACTGGATAGCGATCGCATATCAAAGCAACGTTTACATCTGTTTCTGGCGTAACATCATGTATTTATTTTGCGGCAACGTTTTTTTTTTTTTTTTTTACACACGACAGATTATTTGTCATGCTGATTTTGTGTGTGAATGCTTGGACATAGAAAGCAATCTACACATAAACCCTGCGGTTTTTAAGGGACTGCAGCCTATTTAGCGGCTAAATGCACTCAGTGAAACCGCGGACGGCGGCGAGGAGGCGTGTCTCCGACAGGTGGGGCCGAAGACCCGCCCAACGCAGGGGTTTCACCTGGGACCAGCTGGAAGTATCAAAACTCCGCGGATCACGACTCCGGTATCCACACGTCGGCGAGCAGAGCCGACACCCGCACCGACCGTACCCGTAAAGAAGCACCGCACCGGCGGGGGCGCCAGTCATGCCGGGCCGATCGGCGCAGGAGTGGATCCGCACGTCACTGCGGACTCCGGGCATTTTAATCTTCGGGATGGTGATGGCGCCCTGCGGCTGGATCCTCAACCTGACCGCCACGGTGGCGCCCAACTGGAGGACCCTGCACGACGTGCCAGACATCCCGGAGGACGAGTTCATCGAGCAGGGCATCTGGGACATCTGCAGGTCGTCCAACATCAACCCCCGTTCCGATTGTAACCTGGAGGACAGCGTCTACTTTGGCAACGAGCTCATCGAGGTGGCCCAGGGGCTGATGGTCGCCTCACTGGTGATCACGCTGATCGGGCTGGCCGTGGCCATCCCGGGGGTCCGGTGCTGGAAGGACCGACCCAACTGGGTGGTCGCCGGCCTCGGCGGGCTGCTGATCTTCTGCTCTGGGGTTCTGACCATCATTCCCATTGCCTGGTACACGCACATCCTGACGGACATCGCCACGATCACGCCGGTCGTGGTCGTGCGCGTCGGCTACTGCATCGTGCTGGGCTATATCGGCGGGATCTTCGAGGTGCTCGGCGGCTTCGTCATGTTCATCGGCATCTGCCGCTGCTGCAATGGCAAGAACCGGGGCGAGGTGCGCGTCGAGGAGGCCTTCGGGACGCGCTTCACCCATCAGAGGCCTCCGTCGAGACGCGTGGACGTGCCGACCCTGAGCCGGGAGCGCAGCACCGCCGGCAGCAGCGTCCCGTACTCCAAGGACTCCATGGACGAAGACGTTTCCTTTCCCCGGGCCAAGAGTCCCGCCGTCCGGTCCGTGAACACATCATACAGCGGCAGGCCCTACGATGCTGACCTTTGACCGCTATCGAATTCAAGCTCTGAAGTGCATGAGATCGCTGCTAAAAAAACAAGAGTAAATATCACACCCTCCCGCTTTTACAAGTTTTTTATATTTTACCTTCTAGTAATGTATCAACTCATCATGTCGCCCCGGCAAGCGAAGTACTGGAATGTCACAACTGATGAAATGAAGTATTTGACTGTCAAGGGTTAATGGGATATTTCCAGTTGTTTAAGCGAAATCAAACCTCTCCGAGTTGAGCAAAATACATCCCTCTAGTAAGTATTATGGTATGTATCTTGTGATCATTTGACTCACAGTACAGTAAATACCCAATTTAATCGGATCGGATTATACAAGGATATTGTATATTGGTAATATTAATGGGAGAAATGAAGGCGGGTTTTTGTGAAATGTGTAAAGATTTTTGTTTAAGCAAAAGTTAAACTTATACTATTTGTCTGGGGCCTTAATACTTTGAAACGAGTCTCGGACGTCTTATATCCTGACAATGTTTCCCAAACTGTACATAGCGCTCATCTTATGTGGAGATTCTTTTTTATAATTTAAGTCTTAAAGCCTCGGTTTCTCCTTACTGTACAAATACTGCCATGAAAATACGAACGCTGGGCCAACTGTCACAAGATCATCAACTCTGTCCTCACTGCTTTGTGGAAGTTCTTTCATTAAAAATGCACCATCTCCCCCAGATGCCTGCGAATCTTTGTTTTGTTTGGAGCATCTGCTTAGAACCCCCCCCCCCCGTCCCAACAAGTGTAGCATCATTGATCGCATGTTCCTCTCCTGATAGAACAAATATTTCACCTTCAACAGCATGAGATTGTAATGGCTCGGGTGGCAAGAGCGGCTTGTTCGGAGCTGGGGGGGTTCACAGCTTGGATTCCCAAATTTATCCAGCATGATTTAAACCCCTGGCTGACAACAGAAAAGTTTTTTATTTAATGATGAAATCGAGAGATTCACAATCCTTAGAATGGAAACCATTATGAGCACTGATGAAACACAGACAAGTGTCACTCCACAGGGGTATTTCTTCTCTCCTCACCACCTTGGCCAGTGTTTTGTCTCGGCCTCAGAGGCACACAGACAATGTGACCCATCTCGTCGGACAACATTGTACCTTCGTCGAAACCAGCTTGACACCTTGAACGGGGCCACTCCGCAACTGCGGTTAACAATTGCCTCATTATAGCAACAGGAAGCTTCTGTTGAATCTCACGGCAGGCCTCACTCCCGCCGTGAGCTGTGGTGAGCTCAGGCGGACTGAAAGGAATTTTTTTTGGGTTTTAAACAAAGTACAAATAATAAAGCGAGGAACTGCACCATGACACGGAAGACAGGTTTGTATGAGAAGATCATGTGACAGCCCCACTTGTGTGCATGCTTCAATGCTTCTTATACACGAGGGAAACAAAAGTGAATAAAAGTTTATTTTGTAAAGCTATAATAGAACGAGGAAGAGCATTGCACTGTTTACTTTACAGTCTTATGGCAGAGGGAAAGTATTGCGTTGTAACAGAGAAACCAGTTTGCAAATATTATCTTTTGGTTGTGTATAAAGGGATCCAAGTGAAAAGATCAGTCTGGTTACTTTTGTTGTCAGTAGAATCCCTGGGGTGGCTGATTTTCGCTCTGGAAAGTGTGGATTGTGAAATTCTCTTCCCCCAGGAGAAACACTTTTTACCATCACCATGACTTTTTCTCCTCAGCAGTTGGTCTTATTCCTGTGACTGAATTACAATTCTTACAATATTCAAATGAAACACAGATGCATAAAGAATGTAATCATATTGGACCTTGTACCTGAACTCATTCCTATGGAAGACGTTCCTCCATTATAATTACATTCTTTCCTGTAATACATATTTACTGGCACAATAAGGTGTTTTTTCCACCCCATGTTCTCTGGTGAGATTAAAGAAAGACCTTTTGTTGAAAGGTTTAAGTGCAAATCAATATTTTTAAATTACTTTCCAGTTTGTGAAACTTTAGATTTGATCAATGCTCATTTGGGGAAAAAAAAGTAATGCATTTATTGTCTGGATTTAAAAGCGCACTGTGAAATGGTCCACCTGTTCTGCAACAACTTCACTTCCTGGGTGCACAAGTTTTCTAAATACCAAAACTGATACTATCATGTTATCGGATTCAAGAGGAGTTAAACATGAAAAGTAGGTCATTTTTTTTCTGCATGTCAGTCATCGGCTTGCGACCTGTTAAGAGTTTGAAACACCTTTGAAGTTTGTATTCTTGCTCATATTAAATAGACTCGAAAATGCTTCTGCCTAAAAAAGAAAGCTGGACCCATATAGCAAGTAAAGCTTGTTTCTAACAAACGAGAAACAGCTCATTTTTCAAATTTTATTTTGTCTCTCTCTTCCTATCCTTTTTACTATTACCAGTATTGTTGTTATGGAAACCCTGTTTGCTGAATGATATCCAAGCAAACACGCAGTAACAAAATTCTGATTGACAAATGTAGAGCATGAATACTATGGGGTAGCAGGTTAACTCCAACATAGTAACAAATTGTTTAAACATATCAGTGTACCACATAAAATGCATCATAGTATTTCGAAAGAGGATTGCATGTTTTTATTGAAAGCTGTCAAAGATACAAAAGCAGCATATGTGTATAACATTCAAATATTGGATGCAGTACAGTCATAGGGGAAATAAATACAGCTGCTCTTGTTAAATAAATGAGGTTAAAAAAAATTTAAATAAACCCACTGCTAATGGGGAAATACACACTTAAACTTCAAGATAATTGGAGGCAAAAAGTTAAACAAAACTGATAGCAAGTAAATACAGAACAATGTAAAAGTTTTTTGAACATTTTGACTAGTAGCGAGATGTTAACCGTTAACAATGGAGTACTAACTGTTGGGGAGGATATTAATCTGCTCATCTCGTCAATGGCATGAATAAAATGAGCAGTTATTTTTCATAGATATAAATTTAATCAAGAAATATGATAGCCACTCTATTCACATACACACTGTCCGGATGTGCACTCATGGCTTAGTATAAGTATATGTCACTGAATTTCTGAATCTGTATGCAATGTGTGGAGCTGCCCGATGTTGAAAATGTACCAAAAGTGGTGGAGAATTCTGGGAGAAAAAAAAAAAAAAAGTTTGATATAAGATTGCAATAAATGTTGAAAAAAGTTTTATATAGTCAATGTTATAAACCGACGTTTAGAGTTGTTTTAAGTTCATGAGAGTTCAGTTTGAAAACCCAAATGTCTCTTGTGGAGTCCCCCCCCCCCCCTTCTTCCCTTTAAGCCCAAACATGTTTTCACTGTTTGAAAGAGAAAAGGAAACAGGGTAACTTACTGAAATGGAAGCACATGGGCACGTTCTCACGGTCAGTCAAAAGTGAGAATAGTTAAGATCAGCATTATATGGTTATGTCACAGTAGTTAAATTACAGTAGTAGTTATGGGAGACATTGAAAACAATTACAAACTGAAATACAGGAAGGTTTTACAGCATTCAGGTATAGAGGTTATGGCTTTAGAAAGCATTAAATTAGTAACTAATGTAGCACTACCTCCAAAAGAAAAGAAAATTTGCATTGATTTTGATAAATGATAGTGCTCAATATCATAACTTCAAAATACCAATCAATAATATTGATTTACAGGAATAAGTGTGAAACATTTATTTTCAAATATAACAACCGCATGCAAACGCATACTTTCACCTAAAAATTTTTTAGATTACATTTAAAAATGAGTGAAATAACGAAGGTCCACCCCCCACTAAAGTTTGAGGAAAGTACTTACGTACCTCTGTTTTAGGACGGACAGATGAACCACAATAAATGCACACACAGGGATTAGGACTCCATATTGGACACTTATGCATTTGCCCCATGGTGCGACAAGAACAGATCAGTGTGCAAACGCACTTCAGTCTGGGCCCTTTTGAGCAGAGAAGGCAGATCCTTCAAAGCATGTTGTAGTTCATGGTGTAAGAGAGTCAAATGCTGCACTTGCAGGATGCAGAGTGGTTGTCAGGTGAGGCGTCACCCATTAATTAAGCGGCAGTGCTAGATCAATATATAAGTAGTGTGTAAACTGAAGCAGAGAAGTGACTGAAAGCTCAGAAATGTTACTGGCCATAATGTCTGGCTGGACTTGGAATGAGAGCAAGCGTGCCATGTGTGTAGAAGTTTTCATATCGTTTTCTCACACGTCAAAGTAGACAGTTCCGCAGTTAGTAACCCAACAACAATGCTGACTCAAGTGTTATGGGGACTTATTCATGTCAAACTGTGTTGTCAAATCCATGTTTGCTTCCAGAGATCGCCTAGGGAAGAAAAAAACAAAACAAAACAGTGAATTGTCTGCTGTCTTTATCATCCACTGAACATGTCAGGAATGTTAGCAACTTGAAGGATGACAAGACAATGTTGAGCGTATCATTCTTTAGATTCAAGCTTCCACTGAACCCACCTGCTGATACTGAGCTGCTGTCCCTGTTATTTTCAGATTCATGTTAAGTCCCATGAATAATGGGAATCAATACTTTAAAACGAAAGCAAAGCTTGTGTCTCAGTGTACCCGTACAGCTGAGGCAAAATGATAACTTGCAAAGTTCCTGTTGAGTTTTTTTGTCAAGACTGCCACAGTGATCATGATACTACTCTTCCTCGATCACAAATGTGGTTAACTAAAAAGAATATCTGGGTGTTCAGGAAGGACTAAAGTGCCACAAACTCAAAACCAGATGGAGCTACAGGGAACATTTTCACATTGACAGTCTTGTGTTTTAATCTTTACCTCAGAAATTGTCTTTGACCTGTAGAAACAAAAGTACATATGAATTTGTGAAGGGTGAAGAAAAATCCTGAATCTAAAGGCCCATGACTGACAGGGTCGCTAGAAAATGTAACATTAGTAATTTTTGGGGGGAAAATTATCAACCCATTAACACAAAAAAATGTTTGCTTCTCAAGGTACTAAAATGTTTGTGGCAAGATAAATGTTTTACAAAATCTACACACTTGCCAACAATTACCTATTCAGATTGTAATTGAGGTGACTCCCCTGATATCTTACCTTTGTTCCCCAAAACGACACATTTACAAAACCCCATTCAACCCAATCGCTGCACAAAACGCACTCATTAACTTAACGAACACCTTCACCTCCTACTTTTGCAAGTGGAGGGTTGTCAGCGAGCTAAAACCGACTGCATAGGATTGGAGGTCTTCAATGTCTGAGGACAGGATTTCCTATCTAGCTATTCTGTCCAGTTACAGTCTGTTGGCTAAGAAAAAAATGAACCTTTAAAGAAGTATTCCAGCTTCTCATCAATCTTGGACAAAATTGTTAGATTTATTGTTGGTAGAATGTTGATCAAGACCTGCAGTGTCATATTTAGGGTTTGCGGCATTGAAGGTGTTGAGCCCACAGCACCCTGGACACACTTAAGGACTTTCTATATTATAGTTCCACAAAGTATAGAGATCATGTGTCTTAAGGAGTATATTCACTCTTCTTGTACATGTGTAAAGGCACATGACCATTCCACAAACTGGTCAGGTTAATTCCATGAGATTTGAAATTATTGCTACATCCTACTGAACCGCTGAAGGATGCAAGCATAGGCTTGACATGTCCTGGGCTTTTTGATATTGCCAATAACCTGAGCGGAGCATTTTGATCAAATTGCAAATGGAAAATTGGCTGAGAAAAATGCTTTAGCAGAGCTGGAGTGGTTCAATGTGCATTATACTAACAAAAAATCTCTAGATTGGGCTTTGATGGGAAATTGAGCTACGATGGGGAGAGGGACTTTGTTTGCATGTTGAAAGCCTAATAACTAATTAAAACTCCTTAGTTTTGCATGTGCGTAATAGCTTCCAATTTGAGCAAAGCGGTTTGAATTCTCTGCTGAGAATACCACTATTACCACATAAAACTTTGATTTTTTTTAATAAGCTTCTGTAGTTTTCGGTGCACTTTCTTGCATTCAAATTATTGTAAATATTAGTCCAAATTCATCCTCAGAGTAGCCAAACAGGTTACCTAGGAGGTAAACCGTTCTGCAGGAGTGCAAAAAAAAAAAAAAAAAAAATCTATAACCTTCGTATTCAGCTGTAGATTTCCTATTTCCGTACCTGTGCTTCTGCTTTTGCCGCTGTCGAATCTTGGCAACAATGAAAGCCACGATCAGCAGCCCAAAGATGACACCAATCACACTCAGTGTCAAGGGTAAACTCAGTGACCCGTTGACTGTGTCCTCACAGGAATCTCCGCTGTAGCCCAGTTCGCAATCACACTTCATGTCAATGGAACCAACGAGAAGCACACAGGTGCCCCTGCCATTACAAAGATTCTGCCCACAGGTCGGGAGGCTGTAGTCGATGCCTCTTGGCTGAGGAGGAGGGTAAGAGGAGGACATCTTAGAGGCAGAAGACTGCAGAGATGTACTGATAACTAGACTGTGAAAGAAGAGACAGAGAAACAATACGTAAACATTAAAATTAAGGTATGTACATTATGTGAAGGTGAATTAAAAAGTCCAGCTCAGTGGTTGTTGATATAGAGCATTTCAACATCCGATACTACATGGGGCACCATGGTGGTGCAGCGGTTCGGGCTCCCACCTCACATCAAGGACCCTGGTTCCCCCCCGAGTGGGAATCAAACTCATACCTATGTTACGGGGCCTCTGTCTGTGGAGTTTGCATGTTCCCCGACTTCTTACCACAACCAAAACATGGTTCACTAGGAAAGTTGGGTAATGGCCCAGATTTATGGATGAGCGTGGGAAAGGTTGTTTGTCTGTGTGTGTGACTGACTGGCAACCGACCCCGCCTTTTGCCCAATGACAGCTGGTATAGGAGCCAGCATCACCACAAGGTAATGGATGGATGGATGGATAATTTTAGATAAATAGCTCAGCAACTGCAAAATCTTAGCAAGACCGACACCTTTAGAAATCATTAGGTAATCGAAAATCAAATAGTTGCCTGAGAAATTCGCACACAAAGACGGACGATTCAGTTTGAATCAACCCACTTCAAATTTCTGAACTATGAAAGGAAGCCAGAGAATTAATTGCGACTATGTATATAAAACCAAAATTCCCCCAAATCTTCGATCTTAAAGAGAATTAAATCAAATTAACTTTAAATAGAAGACATCCCCAACTCTAGGTTGGATTGTAGCCTCTTGCAATCATTGTTCCAACAAAAAGGAAGTGACCATAAAAAAAAAAGCCAAAGCCTCTAAAAAGGTGAAGTTATTCTTTTAGCCTTTCAGGTGATCCACAATAGTGTCATGACACCTAGTTAGTAACAGGAGGCAGCAACATACCTGGCGAAGCAAAATAAAAAACATCTACTCACATACAAAGAAAAAAGTTCCCAAAAGAAGGCTCTTGTCTTCGAAATTATTCTGCACGATCAACCTTGCGTATCTGCGTGGAAATCTCTGGTGACTGGAAAATAAGTTCCTGTTTCAGTGACGTAATCAGTATCAGAGAGAAGGGGAAGAAAGCAGAGACCTGTGAATACCTGCCTCTTATTATTCCCCCAGACACACTTAACACCAGGTACCTCCCACCACATGGGCTGAGTCATAAGGATACACCCTCAAACAAATACCTACGACAATGCGTGCAGAAACTTCACATTACATACAGAGGCATGTTTCCGAGACTAAAAACCCTCCTAACAATAGCATGGCATTACTGGTTAACTAACTTGTCATCACTGTCGGGCTGCCGAATAAATATGACAGGAATTGCACTGTATAACCTAAGTAAAATCGTAAACTTGGCAAACACGCCCACGGCTGCTAGCTCCTAACAGGCAATAGGTGTGTTTGAATACCTGCTGGGGGGTGGGGGCAAGTAAGAACAAGTTTCAGCAAGCGAGACCAGTGATGAAACAGACATACATGTCTGCAAAGGTCTAACAAAGGGTAACAAACCAGGGAAGTTGAGTTCCTTTTCATTTTAGGCCTTTAGAAATTTTGTAAACAAGCAAATTCTGGTCAATCGAGAAGGTGCCCTATAGAAAGGGACAAACTATTAACACTCCAATAAACGAATGCCATTTGAAAGATTATACACAGCTAAAAACTGTTATTTTGCATACCCACAATATCTGGTGGATATTGCAATGGAGGTTTCATGGAAGGACAGAAATGTGTAAATAGTAAGCCCTTCAGAACTTTTACTCTTACTCGTCAAGATTTACCAATGGCTTAGACCTTGTGAAAATGAGAAATTTGGGACTTGAAATTTGGGATTTGTCAGTTGACCAGACAAAAAAAACAGTACAGATTACACAGGTCTATCAAAGAGAGGGCATTTATTCATGTTGTCTGAGGCCTCTGACCAACAGAACAACAACCATGTTTATCAATAAATTTACAACAGTCTATTTAAGCTGGAGAGTCCTTCGCGTGGGATTCCTCACATCTACTGGGGATTCAAGCTCCTGGAAGAAAAGGGGACAGATGTGGACATTGAAATTATGTAGGAGCCTTCAAATTGTGAGAAAGGAAAACAATTCAACATATGTTAAGTACAAGTCCATATAAGGTAATGCAGCCACATTTGAGCATGTAAAGTTTCTTAGTGATATGGGTCATGGTCTATCGTAAACTATTCTTATCGTGGCAGTTATACTTGTGGCTGCCAGAGTTAAATCTTAAACACAAAAACACAATTTCACCATTAGAAGGGCAATGAGCAACGTGCTGCTTAAAATAGTGTTTGAGTGACTGAGCTGAATCTAGCAGGTTCACAATTTAATTTTATTATTTGTTTCCATATTTATCATATAGATGGCTAATATTGGACCAGGAATTGGTAAATAGTTAATTTGGTACAGATTCTGAAAAGCAAAAATGCCTGCAGTAGTTTTTACCTCACAGTCAGAGTCTTGTTCACAGGGCAAGCCCATGTTGGCCATAAGAGTTTCTTTCTCCGTGGATCTGCTTCTTATAAATATCCAGGTTCTTTTTCTGAAACAACACCCCCCCACCCCGAACCTTAATCACTGAGCTATGACCTGTAATGAATTTCAACAGTGACAAAGGATGATGTTTAGCTTCTCCCTTTTGGCCCCCAAGTGTGCTGTGAAATGACTCCCATGCAGTACACTGAATTTCAGCAGAAGCACATACTCTCTCATTTCTAAAATGCAAAGGGATCACGCACCTTTTTGTGAAAACTGTAGCTGCGACTGTTAATGCAGCAACAAGGCAGAAGACACCCAGGATAACCGCAGCGTGGTTCCGCCCAGTTACTATCTCTCGACAACTCTCGCCTTTGTAACCAGCCTTGCATTGGCAGCGAGTCACTTTGTCTTCCGTTATGCAGGTGCCGTGCTCACTGCAATAGTGGGGGCTGCACAATGCAGAGTCTTCTTTCACAGGGAGAGCAATGTCATTCAGGGGATTTGGTTGAGGAGAAGACTGGGGTAGGCGGTCACCCCCAACTTTGGACTCGGAAGATTCCAAATTCATGTCTGGTCCTGAAGAGACAATCGACTGATTATGCACCTCAAAAAGGACCATCTAAAATGAATCTGAGAACCTTAATATAGAGCAGACACCAGGCAATTAGTTGAAAACAGATGTCAGTTGCTAAGTATAATATTGTTAAACTTTGTTTTGTCAAGACCATGGTGCTAATCATAATTTACAAAGCAATGACATTGCCTGTTTTGAATTGATACTTTCATAAATCATCCACACTAACAGAATGGTTCCTCTTCCTTCTGATCAACTCTAGATATGGGGATTGATAAGTATTTTCAAGACAGGCTCACATCATTAAAAGGTGTATCTAAAAGGCGGACAAAAAAAAAAAAAAAAGTCATTTGTGTAGTACTTAAAGTAATTCTCCATTCTTCTAGTAATTTGACTCGTACTTAAATTGCATTGAATATTTAGGGCGATGGTCTATGATTGCATACTGCCTTAATTACTTTTATTGATTTATTATGGATGTAAACTTTGCTGTGAGACTGTAAGTTATCTAACAATTGCCTCCAAACAGGACTAAAGCTCCTAATTCTAAGTTACATCAAGATTAAAATAGTAATAAAAAGTTTCACTAGTTTCAACAATTTCATGAAAAATGTTTATATTTGGAACACGACAAGAGGGAAATTTAGTACATTGAGAGCTACTCGATGTTAACACCATTCTGTACATCTAACTGGTCAGAACAGTCAAGATATCTGTACCAGAACTTTCAGCCGGTCATCACCTTTGTTGGAGCAAAAATCTTCTCCAGTGGGACAAGGAGGGGATGGGGCACAGGATGTGACAGAGACACTGTGGAACTCCTGGTCACACTTACATGTACGACCTTCTGGATAAGGCAGGCACAGGTGTGCACATCCTCCATTGTTGCTGGAGCAGACATTTGTTCCTGGAGAATTCGGTGGATGAGAAAGATTAACTTTAAAATAAAAAAACCTTGATGTGTGGAAGTACAATCTTTCAAGAGGTGCCTGCTTCGAGAAGCAAACTGGCCAAACCAAGACTAATACAATAAATGTGCACTTTACAGTCTGGCTGCTTGCAAACTTTTAGGAACCTCTTTTAAAACCCTGTGCCTTTCTGGTCCAATAATAAGATGGTCAAATGCACAATATAATTTAAAAAAAACAGCTCCACAGACTTTTTCAGTTGATAAAGTGTTTAAGAGGGTGGCCAGAGATTTTGCAATGAGAAGCATTGCGCCATAAGTGTTAGCAAATCTTTAAAAACTAAATTATTTCAACTGTTCACAACAGTATTTGACTCAAACTCTCGCTGTTATGTGAAAATCAAACCGGTACAGTCCATTTATTCTTTGCTATCCTTCCCTGTTTGCAATGATTGTTTTGATATTCTTGCTTGCTACTCTTTTTCAATATATGCATGTAGTTCGGTCATTGATAAGGACACACTACCTGATTGCCTCCTGAGAAAGCTCAGGTCAAGCTTAGGTCAGGCCTGTTCCCCCTCACAGAATATCTACAGATTTAAACACCATTTAGGCAAAAAAAACTAAATGGTTACTTTATTATCTGAGAAATGATGCTACAAAGGGAATTAAAAGGTTAAGAGTCAAATTAATTTTGTGTTTTACATTAACCATGCATTTCACACATTCGCTGAATGCAAAGACTTCTAATTGTATCAGTTTGGGTTGCAGAATTAGTTGGTACTTCAATCAATCCTCTGTTTTGATATGGTTCAAACAGCAATTCCATGTACTTTAACTGGTACAAAGAAGAGGGTTATTCACTTTTTTGGATTTCTGAAATCCTAATCCAATTGACATTGATTTTTGCTTTTTTACATGTACGACTGTACTTGAAACAAAACCATTCCGGCCTTACTTCCTTCCACAGCTCTTACCTGATTGACTATTGTTGCTGTAGGCTCGGACCTCTACTAAGCTAGTTTTTGTCTCAAACCACAGCTGTTTAGGCTGAAGTCCATCACTGAACCACAGTTTGGTTACATCTGCCAAAGTTGAAGGAAACAAACAACTATTCAGATTCTACAATCCTTCTACTTGTATGTATGACGCTATTAAGTAAGGAGCTAAATGCAGTGTATTCCAGGCATAAAAGTCTTAAAAAAAGGGGGACTTAATGGAATTTGTTTTAATTAGCCTGTTTTGTCATCTACTGTCGGAAGTTCAAGAACATGGAAATTACAATGTCAATCCAAATACAAATTTAACATTACATCAGCTAAAACTGAGCTGTGGATATGTGTTCTAAAAATCAATCTTAATTCATGCAACAAAATATTCAAAAATAACTTGAAAGCATGTGCATTCATCCTTACCTTTGTCCATGGTGCTCCAAAGAAGCAGGTCCTCAATATTTGTAAAAAAAATTAGACCTGGTCCAGTTTTATATTGTCTATAGCCTGAGCCATCCAATCCAATGCAGCTGATCATATCTTCACCTACAATAAAAATAGGGACATAAAGAAACAAGACCAAAAACCAAATTATGAAGGTTTTTTTTTGTTTTGTTTCTTGATATTGTTATTGTTGTGCTGCTGCGACAAATGAATTTCCCCTATGGGAATCAATAAAGTATTATCTTATCTTGAAGTCCTGACCTCTGTCTGCCCAGTATATTCTGGTTCCTTTCTCGGAAAAGACCAGTGAGGTGGGGATGCTTGATTTCTTCCACAATACTGCCTTGTTACGACCATCCATCCATGCACAGTTTACCCATGTGTGGCTCTTTCCACCTGCCATGACCATGGCTGTGTAGCAGAGTCGACCTGTGGGGGGATGCAGCGCAATGGACACTGTTCCCTGAAAAGACAGACATTTAAAATTAAGAAATGTTAATAAAAGGGTAGTGTTATAGGGGGGAAAAAAAGTGGTGCAGCAATGATGGACATCCCACGTAACCTATTTTTATGCACATATACCCTTTTTATAGTAATTTTTAATGCATCTGTCCAATGAAACATTTGACAATATTGACAATGAAAATTGAATCAGTGGTTTGAAAAATGGATCATGTTGATGCTGCAGGGCATGGGTATAGTGGATATGAGAGCTAGAGAAATATCCAGCCAGCTTTACCCTTATTGGTCCCAACAGCAGGGAGGTGGTGTAGCCATTGAAAAAGGATGTGACATGGACATCAGGCTGATTAGTGCTACTCCAGTAGAGGTTGGAGGTTACCCAGTCAACTCCCAAAGCTGTTACTGAGTCATCCTTTTGAATACCAGAAAACAATGAAACAACACGGGACAGGCTTATATGAAAGCATAGTTATGATCCAGTGGCTTAATAGTTAGTGGCACTAATCATTTAAATTATTCAATCATATGGAGTTTGAGAAACATTCCTACCTTAAGCTTTAGAACTTGGGCAGCAGGTATCAATCCTGTTCTCTGACTTGGCTCACTCATATTTAGCACAGTAACAGATCCAGTCCCACCATCAGCAACATACAAGGCTAATCTTTGGACAGCCAAGTCCAGGCAAGATGCCTCTATCACACCAGGAAGGTCGAACACACGGCTGTTTGGCATTTTCTTGAGAGCAACCCCATTCTGATGCGTGGAGTTCAAGTAAATCTACATGTCATGTGACCATAAGAGAGGCAACAAGAAGATTGTGGTTATCAAACAGTTTGGAAAGGGCAAATGTGTCTCAGATTTCAGCAAGAAGGACCCTTAACCTGATAGACTGTGGTACGGGAAAGGAGGAGAATGAAAATTGACGCCACAGGCAGGGAGCAGGACATCTTGTCCTTGGAAAGTAGGAGTCCCTTTGGACATCTACAAACTGCTGTAGGAGCCCCTGATGACCCCAAGTCAACTGAACGGCTCTTGAGTCCTGGGGCCACGAGGCAGAGATGGGAGCAAAGCAGCTGGTCACATGGGTTAGAGGTCACCGGCTGGGAAAGGGCATGCATCAGCTGCAGATTGAAGAGACTTAAAATCAAGACTCATCACTGTTAATTCTGTACTCCGTTATTGCATCAAAATTAAACAAAACAAAAAAAAGTTGAGAAATTAGACTGTTGCATTGAATCATGGCTGACTTTTAATCCAAACGGTTGTCCTGGTCTCTTAAGAAGAACCATCTGATCCTTCCCTGTGTTTTTGTCAGCTGAGCGGACCGTTCTTCTCTTGGTGTCCGACCAGAAAATCCTGTTATTGAAGACTGCCACAGAGAATGGGCTTGGAGTTTCAGCTAACTGGAGGATCTGGGAGAGGATTTAATTTACAAACCACTGTTTTAGCTGATCATTTAAAAAAAAAAAAGAAAAAAAAGTTAAAATATACATACAAGGTCATCTGATTGTCCTATCAACCTTCAAAACTCAGCTCAATTATTACCCATAGTCTATAAGTAAACTGAAATACCTTGACATTGTCTCCGTCGAAAGACGCTGAGCCGATACAGCGCAGCTTCTCATCAGCCCAGTACACTCTGTTATCTAATATGTCAAAGGTAAGACTGACGGGCCAGCTCAAGCCACTGCTAACCACCACCTTCCTCTTTGAGCCATCCATCCCAGACCGCTCAATCTGAGGGGTGCTCCCGATCTCCGACCACATCATGAACCTAGAATTTAATTCGGTTACTAAATTCTTTATATTTCCAAAACATGGAGAAAAACTGTAATACTGAGATCCTTACCCTTTGTGTGACAGCAGGACAAGTGAGCTTGGCTGCTCTAGGTCTTGAAGGACTACAGTGTAATCCTGTGACAACACTGTGGTATCACGGAGTTGCACTGCCAGAATCTGGCCGACCAATCCATCCACCCAGTAAAGATTTTTACCAACCCAGTCTACTGCAATAAAATCTGACTTGACCCCTGTAACGAGATCTCAGATAATGAGGGCCACGTTTCAAGACCAACTTAGTGGGGAGTTTTGAATCAAGTATATTGTTACATATTTTTTGGTCATTGTTTTTAGCTTATCCCAAGATTCCTTTACCTTTAATCAGTGTCCTTTTGCTGTTAGGTTTTGATATGTCAGTCCAGCGGATGCTCTGGTAGTCAGGGCTCAGCCAGTAAACTCTCTGATGAGCCCAGTGGTAATCCAGCGAGAAGACTGGCCGACTAGCAGAGGAGAGAAGGCGTAAGGTGCCACTATGGACACCCATGACTAACAGCTCTGACTGTACTGATGCCAGGAGCAGTGGCTCATCTACAGATGGAGACAACCATAGAATTATGACAGAACCAAGAGTTTGACCCACTTCATTGACAGGCAAGGCCGAGAAGCTTTTTTTTGTAAAAGTAGTTTTTTGTTCATTACTGGTTTTAATACTTTCAGAGTAGCCATTTTGTCAACAAAAATGCCTCATTCTATAGCATTTCTGCTCCTCAGCAGCTCCAGGTAATTGACTGTAATTGGAAGCTACTGTATTTCTCAAAGTGGAAATCTGAATAAATTGGAGAAGGGCCAGATGGATCTGAAAAGTGAAATCACACCAGTTCAGCAGGCTCCCTGATGAAATACACTTGATTTGTTGTCTAAAAAATGCGGATATGATCGAAAATGCGTAGTCTCAAAATATTCTCAACCCTGACATTTATTACAATTTGGTAAATACAGCATTCATAGTCAAGTCACTGAGCTTTCCGTTGATAGGTCTGATGCCAAATTACCAGTTGACCGAGTAAGGGGAATACCAGGAAATCATGTGCATTTGCACTAATACTAGAAATAAACAGACTGCTTTTTGTTAGGCAAAACGTAGTAATGGAAAAACAATTGTTGGCTAATTTCAAGCATATTAACACTGCCTGAGTAAAGTTAAAGCTATAGCTGCAATAAAATATAATGCTCAATATTTGTAGAGAAAGGCACAATATGGCATAGGCAGACATCCAAATTTACCTCTACAAGGAAAGATCCTTGCTGATGTATATGATGTATACTTGCTTACCTCTTGGCTTACAGCTTTTGTCGTCAGGCTCAAGGTAAAAGCCAGGGTGACAATGACATCTGAAAGACCCAAGAGTGTTGACACAAATATGTTTGCATATTCTCTCCTGCGGTGACCTGCACTCGTCGATGTCCACACAGGTCGTCAAATCACTGGGAAGTACAGTGAAACCAGCAGCACAGTAGCACCTCTGAAAAAAATGGTGTACAAGTCCATTTTCAAACAGGCAACTGTACCTAATATGTCTATTTTCCCACTGTGAGAAGTTTGGAACTTTGCAAAAAAAAACAAAAAAAAACGACCAAAATCAAAATTTACAGATCAGTTCTTCACTGACCAGTCCATTTGGGGTGCGAACACAGTCGTTGTCACATCTAGGAGCCGATGGACTAGAGCAGTTATGCTCAGTACATCCCACACCTTCATCGGAGCTGTCCGCACAATTGGTCAAACTATTACACACCAGCCTTGGGTCCACACACTCACCGCTGCCACACTGGTATAGGTGAGAGGGGCAGTTTCTCTTTTTACCTGTGAAAAAGAGTAGGGTTAACTACACTGTAGAACCAGTTACAGTACCTAACATTTTGCAGGCTAAAGTATTTCCTCTCGTTCATAATTTGAGATGTCAGTTTTTATTAACTCTAGTGTGCTTAATTTCAATTTTACAGGAAGCAGGCACTTTTCCCTCTGAGCAATTTTCATTGACAAAAGAATTGTATGAGTAATGTTTAGCTGTAAAACAATAGTATACACACTTTTACTAAATATATGAAAAACAATAACATCACCTCCATGGACCACCACCTTATTGGGATGGAAGAGTTTGCGCATCCCAGGCAAGCAGCATGCGGCTTTGGTGGTTGCCAAGGCAAGACTTCGGGTGGGAGGACCCTGGAGAGCAACTTCCAGGAGATTCTGGCTGACCATTTAACGGCACAGAAGCGGGAAGCACTGCACAGTCAACACGCGCTGCTGACCGACTAAAGACATCGATCAGGGGAAGGAATACTTCCAAGACCATCTCAATCCCGATGACACGCCTTGTCCGGGACACAGTCAGGGGACTTTTGGGTGGGCTCCCCTATTTCTGGGGCTTATGTTCCCGAGGTATTCAGGGGCAGGGCCCCGAGGGTGGATTCCGAGGTCCACCCTGGATAGGGGTGTCTCCTGGCCGACATGCCTTTGCAACAATGCGTGCACAGCAGGGGCAGTGCCCTTGGATTTGCAAACCGGGGTGGTAATCCTCTCTTCAGGGGGGATCGGAGGATGTGCTCCAACTACTGGGGGAAAATCACACTTCTTAGCCTCATGGAAAGGTCTACTCGTGGGTGCTGAGTACGAGAGTCCGCCATTTACTTTAACCTCCGATTCAGGAGGATAAGTGTAGTTTTTGCCCTGGTCAACTCTTTTTAAATAATTCATAAGACTGGTAGAAATCCTCAAACTGGTGTGTTACATTTTAAACTGTTTTGTCTCGTTGCAGCAGTTTCAACTGTTTTTTTCCCCCCATATAGCAATGAGCTCTTTACATTTTGAAGACTTCATTTTGTTTTGAAGTAGCTTCTGGTGACTTGTCAAGGAGGGCCAAGGGAATTTCCTGCAGTTCACCTGGTCTAAACCTTTGGAACTTGCTCTTAAGGGCTTTAATTGCAAAGGTCAACTTCCTCACATTTATACTCATCCATGCTGTTGTGGCAGTCCTCTTTCCCATCACATCTCCAGGATTGTGGAATGCACTGACTGCTGCCTCCGCATTGCCACTGGTGTTCTCTGCAGTTGGCAGGTATTACCATGCAGTTCTGGATACAAATAACAAGTTCAAATCATATTCCCTTATAGATTTGAATAAAATTAATCCAAATGTACAAACACAAAATTCTACAAGTCTAAGCCACGTCTTGATCAGAGATATTAGAACCTGTCCTTTTACCTTTTCATCTGAGCCATCTTTGCAGTCTTCCTCACCATCACACAGCCACTCTTTCTGGAGACACTCATGACTGTTTGGACAACGGAGCTGTGTAATGCAACGTGGGGGTCTTGTGCAGTCCACCTCATCAGAACGGTCATTGCAGTCCGCATACCCATCACACTTAAGAGCTTCAGACACACACTGACCACTAGTGCAGCGAAACTGGTCCATTTTACAGGCCAAATTACCTTTTCAGAAAAAGCGAAATATGGATCACCCGATATTGGATATAACCTGTTATAAATGCTGAAACAACAAAAGGTCACCCACCACACTTTTCTTCATCTGACCCATCAGCACAGTCTTGCTCATGATCACATAGGAAGGTCTTTGGGAGGCAGCGAGTATTGTTGTCACAGTGGTGATCGCAGCCCTCACTCAGACTTAAACAGTTAATTTCATCTGATTGGTCCTGACAGTCATACTGCCCATCACACACCTGGAGCTTTAGAATGCATCTATTCCCATGAGAACAATGGAACTCATCTATTAAAAAAAATATACATATCAAATTCTTGATATACTGACAAGAGTCCTTAACTTACTCAACTTTCTTTGCGAAAAACAAACCTGCTTTGCAGTGAGCTGCACAACTCTCTTCATCTGATCCATCAGAGCAGTCATTCTCCCCATCGCACACATGGCTGTACATTACACATTCCAAGCCATCTTTACATGGCTTGAAACCTGTGCGACAGCGGAGAGGGGTTGACCTGGTGCTGGTCGTGAACATGTGGGAGACTAGGTAGAAACACATGATGTAAGGGTTATGACATTCATATAAATTTTTTTTTTTTTTTTTTTTCCTCTCCATGATACGCTTACAGGGGGCTGTATGATCTTCTGATTTACACAGCCTTTCATCAGAGTTGTCAGGACAGTGAGCAAATCCATCACAAACTCGCACCCTGGGAATGCACTCTCTCTTGTCACTGCACAAGAAATCACCTGATGTACAGAAAAGCATTGATGTTCAGAGTTCATGTATTGCTACTTTACAATTAAACTCTAAAAGCAACTTAATGCAATCAATAGTTTGTCAGAGATGTAGTCTATGGCTTCTGTTTTGTTTTTATACAGAAATCAGACTTGCCTGGATTTTTACACTGGTATATACAATTACTCTCATCAAAAGCATCAGGGCAGTCCATTTTTCCATCACACAGCTGATTTTGAGAGATACAGATTGAGGAATGTGGACATAGAACTGAAGGAGTGATACACTGTTTGGGACGAATGCTGACAGGAGGCTCTGTGGTCGCGGTCACATTATCTAGAAATGACAATTCTTATCAATTAAATCACATTAGCTAAGAAACTTCGCAATGATAATAACAATTGAAAGGGACATGTTGAATTTTCTTCCATTAGTTTGGCTAAAGTGCTGACAAGAAAACATCTTGTTCCTTTCTAGCTATTTTAACTGTCCACCAGCGGATACAACTCACAAACACTTACCACAGCCCACCTCATCCGTGCCATCCACACAGTCTCTCTCCCCATCACACAGGAACTTCTTTGGGATGCAGCGCTTGCCATCAGAACAGCGATGCTCGCAGATCTTTGTTTTTTCCCAGCAGTTCAGTTCATCAGATTGATCGCGACACTCTGCTTTCCCATTACATACCTGAGCTGCAGGGATGCAATTCTTCCCATGAGCGCACTGAAATTCATCTGGGATGTAGAGAAGATATGACAATATAAATAAGAGAAAGGTTGTAAATCAAAATGGTGTTGGTTTTTTCCATAGACTTGCAATTTTCACAGTCGCTTGCTTTATGACCAGATATATTTATTCACATTGTTATTTCAGAATGACAAAGAAACCGAAATACAACCTTGTTTGCAGGTTTCTTGGCATCCTTGTTCATCAGATCCATCCGGACAATCTCTCTCTCCATCACAAAGATGACTGTAAAAAACACATTCTTTGCCATCATTGCATGGCTTTGAGTCCCTTCGGCACGTCAAGATATTTCCTGGAGCTGTAGTGATTGTTGAACAGCCAATCTCATCTGTGCCATCATTGCAATGAGAGCGGCCATCACACACCAAACTGAGGGAGATGCAGCTCTGTCGGTCCTTGCACATGAATTGAGCTTTAAAAGAGGAGTTAATCAAACCTATTGTAAAGGCAACAAAAGCGAGTTCCCTGCCAGAGGAAATATAGTCTCCAACCATCGACAATTCAATTTCTTACTTGCAGAAGGGCATCTTTCCAAACAGTTCTCATCAGATCCATCAAGGCAGTCTCTCTTTCCATCACACAGCTGTGTTGCCAGGATGCATGAAGATGAATCTGGGCACAAAACTAGGGGACGTGCACAAGATGGCTTCATAGCAGGCCAATTAATAGGTGTAACAAGCGAAGAGGGTGCGTTTGACCGAGGACTTGAGGCAATACGGGCTATTGCCATCTCTGCACAAAGTTGAAAAGCACAAATGTCCCAGAATTAAAACAAGCCTGCTTTTTCCCCCCTTTTTTTTATAGAACATACTATGGACACTGGAAATAGTGTTTGCCATTGAATAAAATGATGTCCTCTCAAATGACTAGTTCTTGTCATCTGGAAACAGGGTCTTCAACCATTGAGCCTTGTGTTGGTCATGTGCTACTGCGTTGCACAGAATAGATCAGATATGATAAATCTGGATTTCATTTTATACACACATTTTAAAAATGTATGGTGGTCATATTCTTTCCCTATTTTTAAGTCTGGTCAATAAAAACACTTATGGGAAACTGGTCCATAGCTGAATGGTTGGGATGGCCGATCTAAACAAAAATTTTAAAAAAAGCAAGCAGACAAACCAACCCTTTCCACACAACTCACCACATCCATCTTCATCAGATCCATCCTGACAATCTCTTTCTCCATCACAGACATGACTGAGGAGCACACATTCAGTCCCATCCTGACACAGTCTGGAGCCTGTGCGACACCTCAGGCTGTTTGTGGGAGCTGCAGGAGAACCTACACTTGGACAGTTGACCTCATCTGATCCATCATGGCAGTGTGAGCGCCCATCACACACCACACTTTGTGAAACACAGCTACGGCGGTCCTTGCAGAGGAAGTCAGCTACAGAAGGTATAGGAATAAAATAACATTTTTTCAGCTAGTACGAGAAGAGCTAAACATTGTGTTTATTCATCTATTGAAAGGTGCCAAACTACAAATATTAAAAGATTATAGCTACAAGTTTGACTGCTTACTCTTAATGGGACATCTTTTGACACAGTTTTCATCAGATCCATCAGGACAGTCCCTCCTTCCATCACACAGTTGGGTGGATTTGATACATAAAGAGGAGTCTGGGCACAGAAAGGAGGGACTGGTGCAAAAAGGTGGGGTTGTAGGTTGCTTGAAGGTTGCAACAGTTAGAGGAGATGGCTTTAAATTTGGACTCTCTGCAGTGGAAGCTGGAGTCTCCTTGGCATCTTCAGATATTACACACAAGGTCAGATCAGGTTAACTCTGCACTTCAAATTGAGCATTTACAAATCACTATCATATTGGAAACTGTGAATTTGGTTTCTCTTCAAAGTAAAGTGACAATCTGAAAAAGAAACTATCAAAACTCACCGCATTCATCTTCATCAGATCCATCCTGACAATCTTTTTCTCCATCACAGACATGACTGAGGAGCACACATTCAGTCCCATCCTGACACAGTCTGGAGCCTGTGCGACACCTCCAGCTGTTTGTGGGACTTGCAGGAGGACCTACACTTGGGCAGTTGACCTCATCTGATCCATCATGGCAGTGTGAGCGCCCATCACACACCAGACTTCTTGAAACACAGCTTCGGCGGTCCTTGCAGCGGAAGTCAGCTATGGAAGGTTTAGGAATAAATTTGTTTTTCAGCTATTACGAAGAGAGCTAGCGGTCATATATAATTGTTAAATCAAAGGTATAAAACCACAAATATTAAAAGATTACAGCTCCAAGCATGACTGCTTACTCTTAATGGGA
This sequence comes from Fistularia tabacaria, assembly GCA_901007705.1. Classification (NCBI taxonomy): domain Eukaryota; kingdom Metazoa; phylum Chordata; class Actinopteri; order Syngnathiformes; family Fistulariidae; genus Fistularia; species Fistularia tabacaria. The sequence continues at coordinate 173,813 of CAAKHD010004834.1, forward strand.
CATCTTTTGACACAGTTTTCATCAGATCCATCAGGACAGTCCCTCCTTCCATCACACACTTGGGTGGATTTGATACATAAAGACGAATCTGGGCACAGAAAGGAGGGACTGGTGCAGAGTGGCGGGGTTGGAGATTGTTTTAAGGTTTCAAGAGGCTGAGGAGATGGATGTAAATTTGGAATCTCTCCAACAGTTGTTGTAGTCTCTCCTGCATCTACAAATATTACACGAGGTCAGAGTAGGTTAACTCTGCATTCTAAGATTGAAGAGAACATTTCTCTTCCAAGCAGTTGAAATTACACATAAAAAAACTCTAAACTCACCACATCCATCTTCATCAGATCCATCCTGACAATCTCTTTCTCCATCACAGACATGACTGAGGAGCACACATTCAGTCCCATCCTGACACAGTCTGGAGCCTGTGCGACACCTCAGGCTGTTTGTGGGAGCTGCAGGAGAACCTACACTTGGACAGTTGACCTCATCTGATCCATCATGGCAGTGTGAGCGCCCATCACACACCACACTTTGTGAAACACAGCTACGGCGGTCCTTGCAGAGGAAGTCAGCTACAGAAGGTATAGGAATAAAATAACATTTTTTCAGCTTTTATGAAAAGAGCTAACGGTAATATTTGATTGTTAAAATCAAAGGTATAAAACCACAAATATTAAAAGATTACAGCTCCAAGCTTGACTGCTTACTCTTAATGGGACATCTTTTGACACAGTTTTCATCAGATCCATCAGGACAGTCCCTCTTTCCATCACACACTTGGGTGGATTTGATACATAAAGAGGAATCTGGGCACAAAAAGGAGGGACTGGTGCAGAGTAGCAGGGTTG
>CAAKHD010004835.1:0-15566 GCA_901007705.1 Fistularia tabacaria
TGTGCGCCGGAGCGAGAAGTAAAATCAACAGAGTGTGTCTTCACACACACACACACACACACACACACACACACACACACACACACACACACACACACACACACACACACACACACACCTGTCTTGGTTCCGGGCGTTGCTCTGCGTCGCAGCGAGCGATCCAGGAGCTGATGAGTGCGGGTGGGACTGGCTCCCGCCATCAGCCTGGCAGTGGCTTCATGCAGGAACAACTGGAGGGGATGGAGAGAGCAGAGATGAGAGGAGGAAGAGGGATGAAAGCGCGCGACGATGACTCATAGGATGTTCAGCTCTACCTCCGAGACTTTGAAGCTTGGAGAACAACGCAGCTAAATATTCGCCTCCGGTGTCTGTGTGCTATGTGTGTGCTATATATGTGTGTGTGTGTGTCTGTGTGTGTGTGTGTGCGCGCTCCAACACCTGGGGTAGGATTAAGCACCTGCCACCAGACAAATGCTGGTGATTAAGCATGATGCTGGGTGAGTTTGTACGACCTACACACCGCGGCGATGGATGACGAAAAAAAAAAGAAAGAAAACAGGAAATCTATCATGAGAAAATGCAGCTGGATTTGATCAGAAGACGCACATATTCACAAGTAATCAATTGTGAAAGCCTTGCAGCCTTTCACCTCTGCATTCCCTGTATGCTGTGTGAGCGTGATTCTCCATAATGATCCCGCACTGGCTGCATCTGTGGGTTTTGAGCTTTGTTGCCAGGATGAATTATCTCTGAGCTCCAATCACGGCCACACGCAGCAATGCTACCCCAGCCTTTCCGGCGACGGCTCGAGTTTCATGAGTTAGCACAGCTGAGCCAATTTATGTGCCGCACGAGCTTCGGGCGGCGGACACACCCGCGGACACACAATGATGAGTCACAACACACAACTGGGTGCGAAATGCACTTTTGTGTCCGCTGCGTAGATGCGCGGGCCGGCCGGACGGAAGCATGTGGCTTGCAATACATCTTGGGATTGAATGAGATGATGATGCTGTTTGCTGTAGCGTGCCGACCTTAAGGCAGAGCCATTATTTCATCCATTCCATCCCTAATGCGTCCGACTATTAAAGGGAGAAGATGACAGCATCTTCCACAAGATGTTAAATATATCTAATATCAAATAAAGTAGCCCTGTTAGCTCGATATTAATAGAATTGAATAGTGAAGGTCTTGCATTTTTAATCAAGATAAGTTACACACTGTCGAATGCAATAAGAAGAGCCAGTCCTGAGCCCTCCGGAAAGACCCGCTCATTTCAACTGATATCGACTCCTTTCGATGGGAGAGGATCATGCGCACAGGACGTGCATGTACCAGCTATTCTGGAACCGGAGTCTGCGGGCCTGTCCTTGTGGAAATGGAAGAACCTGTGACAGGAGAGTGCTCAGAGTGCCAGATTAGCCCGGGACGAAACCCAGTCCGAGGCATCTCCATACGTACCCTTCTCATGGCGGGCCTGAAACTCTGTGCGAGCTTGCGTAAGGAGCTGAGATCTTGCTGAAAGCCTTGAAGCTCTGGCGGGGAGGCCTGATGGACGCCCGCGGGGCCGCCGGCACCCACCGATCCCGACCCCGTGGGATTGGAGCTCTGCTGCTGCAGACGCCATACGTTGGTCCTCATCACGAGCAGCAGGTCGCACAGAAGCAGCTGGACAACCTGAAGACATTTTCAACAGGTCACAACAGGCAGGTCTTGTTCAGCGCAGCACCGACAGCTCCAGAGCACCACAAACACAGGCAACATTATACAAGAACATACACTCGATGAAACCATACCGGGGGGGAGTTTTCAAATATTTGGTGTGGCTGCGTGTTTATATATGTATTTATGTGTGTGTGTGTGTGTGTGTGTGTGTTTGTGTGTGTGTACATGTGCATAAAAGGTGCTGCTGGTGGCCCAGCTCTGTGTTGCACTGCAGGTACATTGCACTAAGCAGAGACACACATGCAATGCAACTACAATGCACTACAGCTCTGGCCAGTCTCACACACACCACACACACACAGAAACAATGAGCATTAACACCCACTGGACGCTGCCAGAGGGCAAAACACGGCTACCAGAGTGAAGTCGTTATAGGGGATTTACTGTGGCGCTGCAGCAGCTTTGTGTTGTAAAGAGTAAAGAGCAATTTCCTCTGTTTACAACTTTATCCAAGCACACGTGTCGGCACATCTGCCACCGAGGGCTTCAATTTGGCCTTGAGGTTTTTTTTTTTTGTATTTAGTAACGCAGACGCTATCGTCCGCAAACAAGCCGCCCTCAAAGGAACAATAAACACCGCCCAAAATTTACGGATACAGATTTGCAAGCGTGTGCATTTGTGTGTACCTTGTCCAGGCCGGAGCTGTGGCAGTGCGGTCCGAGGTTGAGGCTGTCTCTGAGCAAAGCGCTGGCCTTGTCGCTGAAGCTCAGACTCAACTGGCAGTTTTCTGGTTTGGACAGCAAAGCCCGCACTGCCCTGAATGTGTTCAGACATGCCTTAGGTAGGAGGCTCCTGACGTGTGGGGGGGGGGATAAAAACACAGGACGCGGCTTTAAGTCAGACACACGTGCATATGGGTCTTCCATTCTGACACTCCTGCTGACGGAGGTTCAACCTACTCCGCGTTTTGCAGGGTGCGGGGAAGGTGTTCAACAGTTGGATAGAGTCTCTCTGCTGCTGTGTCATCTCCTTGGAGCCAGTTGATGATCACCACGGCCACTGAGGACCACCACTTGGAGTGTGGGTCACAGCCTGAAAGTCAGAAAAAAAGAGAAAAGACAAACGGTCAAAGGCGCGGACGAACAAGCGGTCCCTCGCTGCCGTCCTCCCCGTTTGACATGCACGACGGTCCACGTCCACGGCTGTTGTCTGCAATTTGACCTCTGAATCAATCTCGCTTTCCCCCGGCATGTTCACGTATCCCGAGAGGAGGCGGCCATATCGACGACTTTCTCGAGAAGGGAAACTACTTCATTTAACATCGGGTCACAGTTGCGCGCGCACACACACACACACACACAATCTGACCAACTGCCAAGAAAAATTTCCTATTAAAATCCCCGTACAGCCTCTTATTCCTCCCCCGTCTAAAAGGTGATCACCAATTTGACAGCGCTGAAGATATATGAAGCAATCTAGTGGACGCCTCCCATTCACCTAGCCCCCCCTTTGCTCAGATGAGCGATCAGTAAGTACAAAGTGAAGTGGTGGGAGTGTGGAAGTGAGCCCGGAGGAAATCAAGCAACTCCATCTCAGTAGCGGGAAAATCGTCTTTATGTAACGGGTTCCTTTCTGGCGGCGCATTAAAGAAAGCAAACAGGCGGAAGTCGTGAGAATGCAGGAAACGTAAAGGCACTTCCCCCAGCGGGAAAAAGCATTAGCGAAATTTAACGCCAAAATCTACACCTGATTTGCTGAGCAATACAATCAACAGAAATAGGTTTTAGAGTTATATTTTCAACACCAGTATTGGCCGGCAACGATCTGTTAGCAGTGATTTCATATTACCATTTCAATTATTCCCAGATAAATGGTCCCACAGTTGTGGATATGTCTCCAAGGCTCTTCAGGTAACTAGAGTTAAATGGTGGCATATTACCTATTACCATATTAGCATCCTACATTGGAAGTAAGTCACGAGACATGCCATTTGTATCCTCCGCAGTGGAACACAGACGGTAACATAGAGCTTGAAAAGAGCCGGCAGCTGTAGCGGCGGCGTACCGGTCACTGTCGCCATGTTGGAGCCGATAGCAAAGGACTGAGAGGTTGCACCGGCCGCGTCTGAGGCACTGATCAGCAGCTGGAGATACTCCAGGGCATCGGCGTATTCCCTGAGGAGACACAAAACAATAGCTTGTTTTTCCTTTCTCGGAAGAAAGGGAACGCGCAAATGGACAAATTTAAATATGACTGATCCCCATCCCCATCCTAACGTTTAAGTATTCCTGGTTATTTCAAATTTTTGCGTGCCAGTAAATCAGAAATGGGACATGACTAAAAGCCAAACAGCCCTCTGATTGTGGAGGGCAGAGCATTTGCTGCTTTTCCGTCTCTTTGGACAGACACCAAAGAAGAGGTCTGTCAAAGACATATAGGGGAATACGAGACAATACAGAGGGTGGACAACCTTGTCAACAGGCTCAATAAGCATTTCTGCAAGAGGGTCTAATACAGAGAGTCAGCAGCAGATGGAGAAGCTCATTAACACGGCCTAATTCACAGTTAAGAGTGAGCAGTCCTTCGCCGATTATGAAAAGTGCGAGCCAAAAATTGTACGTAGTCCAGGAAATCACATCTGCAGGCCATTAAACAATGCTTTGCAAACTGTGAAGTTGCATTCGTGCCACTTTTTTGATCACGCAGAATTCTACTTTGCATCGGTACCTGTCCGCCTTCTCCACCTGACACAGAACTGAAATTCGGTCGGTCACTGACTTAGGGAAAGTCTGTTTCAGATACAATCAGACAGCTCCCACAACAGCACAGGGATTATGGGACTCAAAAACGCCTTACATGAGGCTGTGGTGCAGAGAACACTGTCAAAAATAGTGCTGCTAGCCTAAACCCCTAAAGGTTGAAGACCCAACTTACCAAATGCTAAAAGACCATCCACGAGTAATTCCCATAATACCAATGTTGCTGTGGAAACGGCCTGACCAGACCCAAGGCGGCCAGTTAGGGTGACTTTCTCAAAGTCAGCGATTGCCTGGTACCGCAGCACGTGTGAAAAGAGGCAACTCCTTTGGGCTTCCATGTTACGGTAAAACAATTAGTTAAGCCGATCTTGACGAGTTTTCCTTACCCCTCGCCCTGGCTGGGGCATTTCTCTCCCCGCGGCTGGGCCACACAGTACAGAGCCTTCTCTAGGAGATGCTCTCTGAATGCTTGAGTCACTTGGGCCAGAGGGTCCACTGTGAGATTACAAACAATGAGCACAAGAAAAAACCAAATCCTCCCGTGTGCAGGTCCAAAAGATACATCGCTTGATTACGTCCAACACGGACACATTTATTTCCACTCACCAGTGTTGCCTGCCTGGCTGTAGATGCTTTCTTTTGGAATGCTGCGAATAGCCCAGTCTCCATCTACAAAGAAGCGGTGACCTAGGGGGTGACAGAGCCACTGCATAGCTGGAGGCACACTGCCGCTGGATGAGAGGCATGCCTGGCGGGCACTGCTCAGGAACACACGCTGAAGACATCAGGAGACAACAGGATTCCACTTTAGTTGAATATACTTTTTCTCCATGGCAGTTTTTCACAAAATACACAATCCAGTCATCCAGTCCTGTTTTGTTTGAGTGTTCTTGAGCTTATTTCAAGTTGTTTAATCCCATGGTCATTTACAACTCACATTAAGTCATTTGGACATTGTCTCCGAGTGGTATAAAAGATCCAGATGCCAATTCAGGCCTTGTAAGCGGCCTCCAACCACTGCTTTACAAAACTGCTCACCTGCTTCTCTATGACCACCGTTCCTAAAAAACAATGAGAACCCTTGTATGAGAGCTGAAGGAGGACTTACGGACGTAAAGTGGAGGATTCTTGGCAAACTAGCTTTGACCCGTAGAGCCGCAGAGACATACACTTCAGCCAGCGAGGCGACGGGCAGACTGGAGCCAGCACACTCTGCCAGGTTGACGGCGCTGAGAGCCATGTGCACCGCTGACAGATGGCTGCCATTCAGCTTACCTGCATGTGCGAGGAAGACATTAACATTTAATGACTGGCTGGAAATCGCTGCACAAGTTTGGAGCCTCCACAAAACACATTCACGGAAAAACGATGCGACTTCAAGCACTGAGGTTTAATCCTGTGCAACCTTAAGACGAAACCTCTCACTGGCACCGAAACCCAGGTGGACTTCCATAAAAAAAAAAAGAGGCCTCTCTAATCACGTTCCGTTATGCCGCGGTGACAATGTTCAGTGTACCTCGCTGATTTAATTTAGACCCGGACTTTTTCCCACCGACCAACCTGTCATGTGCAGCTGGTGCAGACGGTGGTAAACCAGGGCGGCGTCCCGGCTGCTTCTACAGGCGTCTTCCTGCAGGGGGCGGTCAGACCTCAGGCCCCCTGCCCTCGCAGCCAGCCAGCGCCCCACCCAAAGGCGTTGGAGGCAGAATCGCAGCAGGGACCACAACGCAGCGCAGGCCAGGTCTAACTGGGAGGTGGGCAGGGGTCGACCCAGAGCTTTCAGACACGTCCATAGGTTCTGACTGGCCTGGGCAAAATCCCCCTGAGAACAGATCACCGGTGATTAGGGGACGTCAGATAAACAGGTCACATGTAGGTTTTACTTCTTTCTCTGACTAAACCATTAGTTGTTCAAGCTAATTTGCGAGCTAACTGAATGAAACGCACTCTTGCTAGATCCAGGTCGGCTTGTTTGCGGTGCCTCCAGAACAACACGGAGGACCCGGAGTGCGGTCTGGTTACAGGTTCTCCGTACACCAGCAGTCGGATCAAAACTCCCGACACCAGGACGCCGTTGAGGAGCCACACCAATATGGTCGGTAACATCCAATCCATCCAGCCCCACGAGTCGGCTAGAAACACGGAGAAAGAAAATTCCAGAAAACCCCTTTTCTTAATTGCAATCTGACAGTGGAAATGTCTCTTTGCAGTTTGTGATATTTGACTTAAAATGACGGCTTACAAGGCATCTACCGACAGTAAATCCTCGTACCTGTGATCTCCAGGCCCAGGACGCTGCGACCTGTATGGTGGCTGGCCGCGGCTGCGCTGCCAGCTGAGCTGCCGCCTCCCGAGCACAGCAGGGCAGCCAGGGGGTTGAGGGAGAGGAAGAGGAAGGTGAAGGCGCACAGTGCCATGCGAGAGCGGTCCAGCATGCCGCAGGCGCTGCCGCTTGGGGCCGATCTGTCCGACATGCCCGTGTTTGGCTGGCATTTAGAAACACAGACAAACGTAAAACATCTTTATCTAAAGTCGATGTGAGAGAACACGGCGATAACAGATAATCGAGGGACTTGTACGGAGTGCAGCTACAGGAGGGGGAACGTACGACATCGAGGATGATGTGTAGCGGTTGAGTGGAGAGCAGCGTACCTTTGTGTCCTCGACCATTGGACTGTCGGGCTCAGAGTCACTGCCGGAATGAGAGAAGGATGTTGGGGAGCCCACGTCAGAGGCTGGAGGGGTGGGCAGCTCGTTCTTCACATCAGGCTGGCTGTCCACCTCCATGCTAACCAGGTCCTTAAGAGATTCTGAAATATTGGAGAATAGAGACCATGAAAAAATAGCTCATTATTAAAATGGTAGGGACGTTAAGACATGTAACTCTTAAATTAGTCAAGGAAAGTAAATAAGCGACACAGAAGCGTTTATTTCTCACAGAAAACAAGGAAAGGAGGTGGCAGATACATACTGTTTTTCTGTGTGGCCAGTTTAAGAGCCATGTTCTCCTGCTTCAGCTTCTGGTTGGCCTGCTGCAGGTAGCGGATGTAGTCGATGGCTTTCCTCAGCACAGCAGACTTGTTGAGCTTTGAAAAGAAAAGGAAACAAACCCCATGGATATCTGACGACACTCATAATAAAAAGGAACGAACTCTAACTGAACTGAGACCAGGGGCGGAGGTTTTTAGAGAAGCACCACTTGGACACAGGTCCTCCTATATCTAGCCCTTAGTGGGTGTAAGGATTAAACGCGGTTGTCATCGGTCTTTCATTCATTTTAAAATGCTTCATACATTATGTATCACTTTCCTATCGAACACGACTCCTAATGAGACATCAGCCAACAGTTAGCACAGGGTCTGTTCCTTGGCATTATCAGGAGCCAGTGACAAGTCACTGAAAAGCCATTTTCAAAGCTAAAAGAGTGCCTGTTGCCCCGCAACGACAATCTGTGACATATCAACCTTTTTTTTCCATTGATGAAAGGTTTCCTACCTTGGCCTCAGTGCCGGCCACCAGATCTTTGAGCTCCACAATTTTGTCGTTGATGGAGGAGCGGTAGCGCTTCTCGATAGCATTGTGAGCGGTGCGCTTCTCTCCCTTGTGCGGCAGCCCGGCTGGCTTACCGCTGATAGCGATGCGGTTGATGGGGAGCTTCTCAGCATCCACCATCACGGGCACCGTCGTCAGGATGGTGCCTCCGCCCATAAAGGCCTGGGGAGACGGGGCCGAGCCGCAAAAGGAAAGCAAAAGGAATAGAGACACTTTGGTGAAAAGATGCCCTGGAGGAAAATCCAAATCCCTCCCCCGTGTTGCCCGTTATTTATTAGCCCTGACACTCACAGTTGGCTGCAGCATCAGCAGCATCCCCTTTTATTGATGCTTTCATTTGATACTAATCTCATGGCACCGCCTTCTTACGAGTTCATTTTATGGGCACAAGAAAATCCGATCGAGTTCTGACCCACCAGTTCTGATCTTTGTCTTGACTGTTTTAAGACTGTTGTCGGCGTGAATTCAATCTTGATGAAACACTTCTTCCAAAATTAAGAAAATTGGGTCATTATGATTTCTACTGAGAAATGGCGTGTGTTGAATGACATTGTGCTCAACAAGCAGTGCGCAGGCATTCAATTATTGCTTTGATTTTTTATTGTATTGCAGGTTTGAAACGGTCTCTGTTCATCTCAGTTGCATTAGAAGACGGACAATGACATGTCAATCTATCTAATCCAACAGAGAGAGAATATATTATATGATAGATAATAATAATAATAATAACTCTATGCATCCGATACGGAGCTCATGATGACATTTTTTCTCATCTCCTATTAGAAGCTAAGTCTACATTGTAGATCTTGTTTAACCAAATATCAACGCCATGGCGTTGGAGTGTGTTGTGTGGCGTGATGGCTGATGTGATTGTGCTCACCTGCAGCGAGGTGCTCTGCACCGGGGTGCTGCTGGCCAGGGAAGTGGGCGAGGCCACAGTGGTAACGATGCAGGGGTCGTGTTTCAGAGTCGTCAGCAGGAGAGATTCAGCCTTGATGAACTGGGGCTGAAGTAACACCTGAGAAACAAAAAATAAAAGGGTGTATTTTAAATGTGCGTTCAATGTCCACAATACAGAACCAAGGAGTGCACGTCCGGCCGGGCTTATGGACGTACAGGGACTTGCTGTACATGAGGTGCGATGGTTTGAGCTGGTGGGCTTGCTGACGTGGCCAGCAGGGGAGAGGCGGTGGTCAGCCCCTGGAGCTGGGTCTGAATTGCAACTGGCTGAACAGTCGGCGGCGAGGAGGACAAGCTGGGGGCTGGTTGACTGACACTGCTGGGACTGCCGGCTGGAAAAAGAGGTGACCACTGTTTTTTTGTTTTCTTTGTAGAATGCAAGACTGTATGAATATCCATGTAAACAGCTCACTTCAAGAAGACTTTATGAGCAGCAACTGGATATTCTATGACACAATGATGAATGACCTATTAAAGCACTGTTGCCACTGCCTGTTAAAGTGTGTTATCTGGCTTACAAGAGGTCAGTTTTCTAAATGACTTCAACTGACTGGTTACTGGTCACTGGTCAAAGTGAAGTGTTAAAGCACCTATTTTTAAGTACTTTATGCTATGGTACCATCTGAGGTTAGGTCCAGCCAATGGCATGACTTCCTGTCGATTTTCCACTTCTGAACGCAAGTTTAGAAATGGGAAGTTCTGGAGCTCAACGGTTATCCACTATCATTTCTCTATGTATGCATGACTGCTGGCAGTGCATTTCTTCTCCATACAGACACGACCCATGCAGGACCTAGACACCGCCGCTTGGGCTTTGCATTAAACATGTGTGGAAACAAATCTCGAACACATTGTTCCAGTACCCAGCACTGGATGCAAACTGCATTCCAAGTCTTTGTGCTTGAATTCAACTAAATTCAAAACACTTAAAAGCCACACGGAATGGCGTAATTTTACAACAAATGACAAAGCTGAGGAAAAATGCTAAGGCTTAAAGTGAAATCTCTGTAATCTGTTAGAGTATGCTACATTTTATTGACCAATAGAAGCAGGAGTTTACAGAATCCAAGATGTACATTTAATTTTTCAGCTAAATTTGAAACACAACACAGAAGTCACTGACGCTTTCGATGAAGTGCAGGAAATCGTTCAGGGGGTTTTAGAGCACTAGGTGAAGTGCAAACCAATAAATGAGAGATAGCCACAGTCAGTGTGTCAACCTGGGCTTCCTAACAGCTGCAGCAGGATTGGCTGTTGCTTTGGATTGCATCATACTATATGGAGTAGACCATGCACCGTATAAACATGCACACAGACAAGCACACCGTGAAGGGACATGATAACGAGATAGGATTATCTACCCTATGGAGCCTTTACAGAACTGACATACAATGCGCAGTTTATAAATGGCAATAACATAGCCCATTTAGACGCTGAAAAAACAGAGGACTTGCCTGTGAAGCTGTTCTGGCTGCCGAAATTGGTCCGGGTCTGCTGGATTTGCAGGGTCTGCGGGGTCTGCAAGGTCTGCGGGGTCTGCAAGGTCTGCGGGGTCTGCAGGGTCTGTTGGGTCTGTTGGGTCTGTTGGGTCTGTTGGGTCTGTTGGGTCTGTGGCTGGGATGGGGTCTGGGGTGAAGAGGAAGTGAAGACCGTCTGGGGTGTAGTGCTAAAAGTTGGGTTCTGCCCTGGTGATCCAAAAGGTGAAGCTGTCTGGGATGGGGCGGACTGGCTGAGAACGGGTTGGGGTTGTTCCGCCTTGGTCAATCTGAGGCTCTGAGACTGCTGTGGGGAGGCCGGTTGCTGCCGCACGGTAGCGTTAGGTACCTGGGCAAGGGGGGACTGCTGGAAGGTGGGTGGCTGGAAGGCCTTATCTGGGGTAGAGGAACTGCGGGTAATGGGAGGACCCAGGAGAGCATCCAAATGAGGACTACTGCTTAGGATGGAGGAGGAAGAAGAGGACGATGTAGGCGAGGTAGTGGTGGGAGGGGGGGCGGTGGAGGTCACTGACTGGGTCAGACAAGAGAGCTCCTGGTTGGGTGCAGACACCGTGTATGGAGGGTTTTCGAAGAGTCCTCCAAACTCCATGTCCTGGTTGTTGATGAGCTGCAGCATGTCTGAATGAATAAGAAATGAAAACTCCCATCAGTGCAAAAGCAAAGCTGATCCAGAAGACTTTAGACAAATAATGCTTTATCCTCCCCATTCAGCAGATGCGTGTCATCACGATCTGAATTTCATGTAGGCATTTGCATGTTCGAAGAATAAGATCCGCTGATACCGCCTCAGCATTATGACGGCAAAGACGCGTCGGATAATTTCCTGTCGTGAACAGCGGGACATTGAGATTACTTTGACAGCCTTTCGTCTGCTCTGTTCTTTGCCCAGCATGGTGGAAGCAGCTTTCCAGCTGGACGGCTACATAGATGTCCTCTTGAATTGATCCAATAATTGGCCACCAATTGCCTTTGTTGAACAGCGGCTTTTCAGAGAGCACATAATGGCTCCACCTAGCCTCAATCTGGAAGTCTGAGCTTCCAGGCCCTCGAGCGCAGGTACTGCTGTGGATTCATGGACCACAGGTCCCAGGTTTTTCTTCATACGACCAAGGCCACTTAAAAGAAACTTGAGGCAACATGACCTCCCCCCGGGTGTATTCATACACCATCAACATGTACTCCCAAAAAATAAAACTAAACATCAGATCTCTTGTGTATTTTTTTTTTGTTTTACTACTTTTACCAAAAACAAAGATCCTGATCTTTTCAACATCAAACTGTGTCACATATGGCATTTCACGATCCCACACTGGTTCCTGAGAGCTTCCTCATCCACATTTAGGTATCTTCCTATGTCCTTTGGAATGTACAATTACAAAATGGATTTGAGAAAAATACTCCATGAAGACTCACTGCACCCCGTGAACATTTCCGTTCTGCTGCATTATTCATTCATCTAACTATCCTCACCAAAATAGATCTTCCAACCAAAAAATCCATGACGCCGTTAAAAACATGCCATGTAGTTTGCAATGATTAAGATCCTTTCTTTCCATAGCGTGTCATTAACCTTCACTACAACCACTGACTCTTTTTTGATTTCATCGCTGGAGATGAAACATTGGTTTTCTACTCTGTTTTGTTCTTGCTGTATTTTTTGTAACATTTTTTTATTCACAATTTTGGCTACAGGTGAATGGATCTCACAGCCCCACAGATTCTGCAAGGTCCTCCGGTACAATGTGAGGTCTCATCCACACCCGGTCAATGTCGAGAGCGACAAAATGATATGACAGCCCCACAGTGGATACCGCACTGAAAATGTTTCTATTCATGCCATCACAAAGTCTTTCTGTTCATCACCACATCTGAGTCCAAGCAGTCACACGAGTCAGCACAATGTGAAGAGCGAATCTCCGGGTTCCACATCCTTGCCAGAGAACCTTGCTCTTGAAAAAAAGATTCTCACTTGTCAATAGGCCATCAGCAGATATCAATGGAAAGACATTTATTAGCTGGGTACATCACAATATACCCTCCTCTGGGCCTGACCAGTCTACAGGTTTGCTGCCATCCCACTCCTCTTGAATTCTAGAACAATGTTTATCATTCAAACACTTCCCCCAACATCAGTTCCCCATGACAAACTAATAGATTCTTCTACAAGGTCTTAGAACAGCATTCTTTAGGTAGCACTTTACTAAAGTCCAGTAGTTCCTCTGTTAAACCGGCTAGAAGTTCAATCCTAATTCAGACGCCACTGCTTGTGAAATCACCAAGACTAAATAAACATTTCAGTCCCTCTGAGCACTATTCAGAGCACTATTCCATGTAAAATGTCATCACGGTGGATGGATATATGTCCTGCACTGACTGTGGAGTCCTTTTAAAAACCCCTTACTTGCGATGTCATTATCGACCTCACAGTCGAAAGATTCCAGAACACATTTAAGGGTGCACTCCTAAAAAAAAAAATTAAAAAGCATATGCAAACAAAAAATGCAAAAATCAATTAATTCACGGTTGTGTTTGTGGAGACGTTTCGGATTTGAAGCAACCCTGTATGAATGCAAACAGCATGCCCTCACAAACACGCTGTTTGGTTTTCCCTCAAGGAAGACTCGCAATAAGCACAATATGGACGTTCTTGTGCAGCTCGTAGCCTGGAAGAAGCAGGGATTGCACACACAGCGGATGCATGTTTGCGTGCTCCTGCACACTTGCAGGCTGCGTTCTGGACTCCAGTGTTTTGGATGAGGTGATCGTTCTTGGCCAATCAGAGCGCTGCTGGGAGACTTGCTATGCCGAGCGGTCCAAGACAGGAAGGGGAGGGAGCGCCGTCTGCGGCGGCATCACCGAGGGTTACTGCCGGTCAACCCCGGAGCGACTGCGACCGATGCTCGCAACTCCATTAAAAAAAATAAATAAATAAATAAAAATGTATATATATATATATATATATATATACATATATAAAAAACACCAATTTCACGTTTGCTAAATGGAAAGACAAGTGTAACACTTGCCCAATTTACATTATACGAATGACAAATAGGCTCGTATTTGTCTAGTCACGCTCTGAAACCAACTGACGCACGCTAACTAAATGTACATAAAAAATATATGCCATCCACACGAATATGTTACATCCTTTAATTTGACATATTTAACCGATTATTTCTTGAGGGGGGGGGGTAAACACAGTTTTGCGAGAACCAGTGCTAGTGTGTGTGAACCTAGGCAGGAGGAATGAACGGCAGTAACCCCGGTCTGAGGCGAGCTGGGGGCGGGGCGCGCTGGCTACCGTGTAGCGTGATAGCCTCAACGATCACCTTAGCTAACCCGCTCCCGGTCTCACTACGAGCTCCAATGTACACACTTCCACTCAAATGATTAAAAATGACTGAACACTTTGTCATAAGATCGGTTCAACTGAGAAGCACACAATCAGTTCGGCTAAATTGAACAGAATTAAGCTAACGGCTAGCCGCTCACTTGAAGGGTGGATGAAGCGAGTTTGAGCTAAAAACTATAGCGTGAGCTTAATTGATCATATATGCGGTATTAGCATGGCTCGTAACTATATCTAGTCATCATCGGGAAGAAGCTTTAAAGCACAAAATAAATAAATACAACACACACCGCGAGACAAAAACACCCGGGGTCCCATGCTCGGATATCTAATAAACGTATAGCGTGACTAAGTTGACCAGCTCACAAGATAGTTTTAGTTTCCTTACCATCAATGTCGCTCAGGAGGGCCGTGTCGATGTCGCTGGGGTCGTTAAGCGACAGCGTCGGATCAAGATTATCCAACGAAGGATCGTCAAACGACAGGTTATTCATCTTTACCGCTGTGCCTTGCTATCCGATGAAGATTCGACCGTTCAATGGAAATCTGGAGGGGAAGAGCTGGACCCTCTGAGTCCCCCCTACATCTGTCAAGTACAGCAGAAAACCGACACGGAGAGAAGTGCAACTTTTATTTATTTTTTTAGCGTATCCGTCAACTAACTACTCGTAGTAAAGCCCATGGTCGCGTAGGGAAAGTTGACAAGACGAGCCAAACACTGGAGGCTCATTGAGCTCTAACGTGCTTACGAGGGGAGCCCAACCGGCCCTCCTCGCCGGGGATGATTGACAGCCGCCGCAGCCAATCACAGACTCCTGTGTGGAACGTCTCTCCCAACTTCCGAAGGACGGATTGTTGTGAAATTACGGAACTAAAACTATAAAGGAAAAAATGTAAAATTAAAGTAAAAGCCGAATGTTTTGGGGTTTGTTTTCTTTTACATATAAAAAAAGATAACATTTTTTTTTACTATTCTTTCGCTGCGTTTTGATATAAGGTAAAATAAGAGATAAGATAATACTTTACTGATCCCCATGGGGGAAAATTCTTTTGTCACAGCAGCGGAACAATAACAATATCAATAAATATGAATGTAAATATAAATAAGAGAGACAATTAAAAGATAGTCAAAAGATATCTGTAAAAATAAAAATATAAATGTTAACATACGAAATTTCTTGTTTGCAGATGACATTGTGATGTGTAGTGACAGCAGGGAACAGGTGGAGGAACATCTAGAGAGGTGGAGGTTTGCTCTGGAAAGGAGAGGAATGAAGAGAGAATAGATGTGTGTGAATGAGAGGAACCCGGGTGGAACGCTGAGGCTACAGGGAGTGGAGATCAAGAAGCTGGAGGATTTCAAGTATTTAAGATCAACAAGTCCAGAGCAGTGGAGAGTGTGGAGAAGAGGAGAAGAAACCGGTTCAATCAGGTTCGAATGGCTGGGAAAAGTGTCAGGGGTTCCATGAGATAGAAGAACATCAGCCAGAAGGAAAGGAAAGGTGGAGGAGACAGTGGTGAGAGCAGAGATGATGGATGGTTTGGAGAAAAGACAGGAGCCAGAGCTGGAGGTGGCAGAGATGAAGATGGGGAGGTTCTCTTTGGGAGTGACCAGGATGGAGAGGATCAGGAATGACATGGTAGATGTTTTGGAGAGAAGGTCAGAGATGGTTGGATCACGGACAGAGGAGGGAGAGTGAATATATTGGTAGACGGATGCTGGAATTGAAGGTCTAGATGAAGACCAGAGAGAAGATGTACGGAGGTAGTGAGAGAGGACA
>CAAKHD010004836.1:13786-29181 GCA_901007705.1 Fistularia tabacaria
CCCCCCAAACATGCCCCCAGATTGGCCACCCCCCTCCTGTCCGCTTTTTTTTCCCCGCCAGTGATGTGTCCTATCCCTGGTGTGTTTTTTGTGAATTTGAGGTTTTTTTTGACTTGTGTGCTTGCTGCGTTTTTTTTTTTTTTTTTTTTTTTTTTTTGTTTTTTTTCTTTTTTTTTTTTTTTTTTTTTTTTTTTTTTTTTTTTTTTTTCTCTATAGTCTGTCACAGCATGAGGTACAACTGTTCCGTTGCCTGAAACACTGTCTTGTTATTTCTATTGTGTTGACAGGACAACTCCAGCTGTGGTGTTCTGGCAGTGGGTTAACCAGTCCTTCAATGCTGTAGTCAACTATACCAACCGCAGTGGCGATGCCCCCATCACTGTGAAGTAGGGAGGACTTCTCACTTCCACTCTTGATCATTGCCGTCCTCCCTCTAAACTAGTGTCTATAAGGAGCTGCTGTCCTCTCCTCTTCCCTCACAGCGGTATTTCGCTTCACCGTTTAGCATGTTTAGCCCCATGCCACACATGCTGTCATAAGTTCAGTGCCCTGGGGTTTGCATCAGACCAACGGCATCTGCATTAAATTTTCACTGAGCACCACATGCATTTTTTTCAGATGTTGCAGACGTGAATTGTATGCATGGTTCTGCAAAGAATGATTGAGTTTTCGTAATTTATATTTACTCATAAAAGACTGAGCATGGCCCACAGAAAAAATGTCAGCATCTTTGTAAGTATTCTTTCCCAGCATGGATTTGCACTCCCCACGAAGCATCATGTGAAATGTGGAAAATAAATACATTTAGGAATTGGTAATAATAGTCCCCCATGTGCTGTATCAAAAAGCTATTTGTGACGTGTGTCTAATGCATCTGTCTGCTCGCAGTCAGCTGGGTGCTACCTATGTAAGTGCCACAACAGGAGCTGTAGTAACTGCCCTGGGACTTAAGTCCTTGGCAAAGGTAAAGCCTGCTTTTCAAGAGAATAAACAGATTCAGAAGAATGACAGATGATGATAGTTATCTGATCCTCACTAGTTGTGTGACCATGTCTGCTTTCTCTCCAGCGTCTCCCCCCAATTGTCAGCCGGTTTGTCCCTTTTGCTGCTGTTGCTGCTGCTAATTGTATCAACATCCCCTTCATGAGACAGAGGTGAGAGCTCAACAATGACCTCTAACCTGGACTTTGTTCACTCTGGGACTTCGAACATTTCTCCACAATACTTTCTTTATGTTTCTCCCAGGGAACTGAAGTATGGTATTCCCGTGACAGATGAGAATGGAAACCGGTTAGGAGAGTCTGCCAATGCGGCCAAGCAGGCCATTGTCCAAGTGGTTGTGTCCAGGATCGGGATGGCAGTGCCAGCCATGGGTAATGAAACTTTATAATTATTAAGTTTACTGAGTAACTTTATTTTAAGAAAATAAATCAACCCCCTTTTTTTCCAAAATCAGCTTTATTTTTCTCAGAGGGAAAAATATTGTTGCGGTCAGGTAAAAGACCGAACGAAAACTTAAACTTCGATTGGGAAAAAAAGGTTTAAACATAGACACAGATGACAAACACAAGCTTGTATAATGAGATCTACATCAGTGAAGACATAACTGGAAATTTGACATCTTTTTCATCCAACCATTTTCATGCCATCCAATTGTCAACAGTAAAATCTAGATCGCTGTCATCAGGAAGAACTGAGCTCACGAAAGAGGTTTGCTCATGATACAGATTGTGTTATCTGACTAATGTTCTCTTTTTACAGCTATTCCCCCAGTAATAATGAATGCTCTCGAGAAGCGTGCTTTCATGAAGGTATGTAGGCAGCATTAGTGACATGCGAATTGATCTGCTCTGCTTGTGTTCCTGTGCAGCTACATTGACATCTGCTAGATTTCAAATGACATTTGTACTTTGCTTGTTTCTATGCAAACAGAGTATCCCTATGTTTTGACTTCTATGGGGTATGTGCTGCTTTTTCTGCATTTTTGATGCAGTCCTCTCTGATTTTTATCTCTGCAGAGGTTCCCTATTCTTAATGCTCCAGTCCAAGTGGGGCTTGTTGGTCTGTGGTAAGTAAAAAGTCGAAGCAACTTCGGTGAAATCCACCCAAAAGATACAAGCAATAGTTTTTAAACATTCCTTTTTCATCTGCTTTTAGCCTGGTGTTTGCAACTCCTCTATGTTGCGCCCTGTTCCCACAGAAAAGGTAAGCTACTGAACCTCCTTAGAGTATTGAGGTCAGCCCTTTACACACAGCATCACTTTTCCAAGTGACGTTTAACCCTCTCCTTTCAGCTCTATGAATGTGAGTGGACTGGAGGCTGACATTCAGGAAAGGATACGACAAACCAGTCCCAACATCACCACCGTCTACTTCAACAAGGGCCTGTAGGACCAGCACACAAATGCACACCAGACATGTGGACACTAAAATCAATACACATGTTTATGCTGCTGTTGGTGCAAGCACATTATCGATGGATTTTTTTGACCGTACTACAATGTTTTGAGATTTGACTTCTTTGAGCATGTTAAATAAAAGGATTCAGAAAAGGGACAAGCGGCCACGTCAAGACTGACAGTTCTGTCTCTATATTGATGGCTGTTCTTAGGAATTAGCTCTCTTAACAAATGAGTGAAAACATCTCGTAAACGGAAGATAATGAGGTGGCCATTTTATTTTTTATTTATATTTCATGTTGCATCCAGCTTTTTCCATTGTCTGGTAAACTGAACCTCCCGTTTGAAGGCATATGGTTGCACTTGACAGCGTTTGAACGTGACATAATTGTTAGGTTTGTGCTCACACATTGAGTCCCCTTCCGATACTTGCCTGGCGACGATGTCACGTGATTCTATTTTTTTAATATTACTTCAATTTATGACACGCATATTTCTTCTTAGTTAGCTCCAACACAGATGTTAAGACGATTATTTTATTCTGGACAGACCAGTGCTTTTATTAAAACATGTAATACCCCGACATTACCGTTTTGTTTTCTGCCTCCTTGTTAACCAGTGCAGCTGCCTGCTACCTTCAGCTCTCCTTCAAGTGTACTTATGAAATTATCCTTGTCCCTCCATGTTCTCAGAGCAAGTGACAAGACAAAGCAAATATTTTGTAATTGTACGACAAAAACACTCCTGGATTACAATGCACAGCTTGTGAATATATCAGTTCATTTTTAAATCAATATAGATATGCCCTGTCCTAACATAGTGGTAGCCTGTCTTTCATAGCCTTTATTAGTCTGCCTAATGACCTTGTGACTTAGTCTCCATCTTTAGTTGTTCATTATTGATTTTTTTTTTGTCTTTTGTTCTAGGCTTCAGTACTTGTTTGCTGGTTCTGTCACTCCTCATGACAATATGTTATAGAATAGATACGAATTGTTTACTTTTGTGTTGCTGTTCCTGTGTTAAAGTGTAGTAATACCTAAATCACTTACAATAAGGTAATGCTGTTGTCATGTAAAACTGCTACACCATTCGGCTCTTTTGCTGTAACCTTGACCTTGAAACATGTTTGAGGAGGTTGAGAGAAGTGCAATACTGGAGGACTATGCAGCCAAAGGTGTGGCTGTGTTAGAGAAAAGGGGTTCAAAATGCAATAGCTTACCAGCCAGTTAGTAGACCTTTGCTAAATTGACATATGCACTCAAGCCATTGGTCTCCTTGTGTACCAAATGATAGTAGTAGTACTGGTAAATGTAGCTGGTGTGTGACAAAGATTAATGTAAAATGTTTTTTTAGTGGTTAGTGATGAGTAATTGTGTTGGTTGTTAAAGCAGACAGATGGAGCTTCTCTCTTTAAATTAACACTAATTGCAGATCAATGCTAACAGTGATGTCATAAATCAAAAAGTCTTATCTGGATTAATTCCTGAGTTATTTATCCGCTTTGTGTAAAAGATACATTATTTCTTGCGCATGCATTTAATATTTCAGAGATTATAACTTCCAGATGGGCTTCTGTTACTGGATCTACCAGGTGTCCTATGCAGGAAACAGAGGTGTTTAAATCAGAGGCTGCTGCTTCTGAGTTAATTTTTAACTGTAAGTGCATCTGTGTCTCAATGTTTCTGGGACTGATCCTGTAAGAATGTTCCCGCTGCGCTTTTTACATGAATTGCATCTGCCTCATCCACTGTATCCCTGGAATTTAGAGATGCAAAGTTGTGCAGTGAAGTTATCTGATTTCTTTGTGTTGAGGAACTAAAGTAACATCTGCACGACTTAGCATTTTTATACATTAACTTTTTATATAGATAGAGGCATAGTTACTACTTTTCAGGGGTAATGCTACAAATCAAATTATGTCATCAAAAGTAAGAAAATCCAAGTAGCTACTCAAAAATTGCAATTCAGTAACAGCTTAGCAGCAAATTAGCAAGCAGATGACAGAATTTCAATCACATATTAGGAAATTGTCTATGAAGTTATTCAAAATTGCATCATAACTTTTGTTTTCAAACCTCTTATTGAAATTATATACTTTAGAAAGTTGGTTCAGAGATGCTGTGACAAATGTCACAACCAACTCCAGCATGTGTATTTAAAGAATGTATGCCACCCTCTGTAATGATAACAAGACCGCATCTCTGTCTGCACCTAGTGCTTGATCACTTTCAGTTACATCTTCTAGAAATACGATCACTGATTTCTGTTGCGGCTGCTGATCGTCTTTGCTGTGCTTTTTCTGCAGAGGATGAACCTGCACTATTTAACCTTTGCTGTGCTGCTGTAGGAGATTTAGGATTTGTGTTGCTATTTAAATGACACAAACATATTATTGGCTGCTTTTTAAAGTGTTTGCTGACAATTGTACTAGTTCAAATGTCACGTGTGCATGTTACTGGCTAACTGGGAATGCTTTTACTGGTCTAAAGTGAGTTCATTTTATTTCTCCCCTTTGTAATCATGATTTTGAGAACAAAACTGGATGGTTGCATCTTTTTTTAATCAATGTCCTTGCTGCACTCATAGACATAGCCAAAGATGAGACGGGTATGAATTGTACTGAACTGAGGAGACAGGAAATGTGTAGCTTTTTAACTTTTTGTTCCAGCTTTACTTCGTGGACTTTATCCCAACTTTTGCTTCATTTATTTTTTCTTTGTTTTGATGTAAGCGAGCAATCTGCTTCAACCATTTCAGTGATGTGCAAAGAAAACAAGGCTAATATTTCCTGGCAAGAATGTAGTTCTGTAAAACTAAACTATTTCTCTGTATTTTCAGACACTCCAGTGGAATTTAGCATGGTGCTTTACAATGCAAACTTCTATATCACATTTAACATGCCATACACAACTGACTAGACACAGATGTCAAGACACTGTTATTGTTGTTACACTCCAAGAATGTTGTATGATTGTACTTGCATCTTTCCTCTATGTAAGTCTGTCAGTATTAGTGGACTGTGTTCTATCCCTCCCACTGTTACAGTAGTTTTTCCTCGATGTGATATGTATTTTGTGCAGAGCAATGGAATAAAAGGTGTGATGTTAAGTTCCAAACTGTTTCTCTGCTTCTTCTTTTTTTTTTTTTTAACTGTACATTGTTTCCTTCCCCCAAAGAGTACTGCTCAATAGAGGAAAAATGTTTCCGCAAGATGCTGCACTTATGTCTGACATTAAGCAATCGATTCATCGAACTGAAGGATCGGGGGAAGTATCTCTGTCCAGACGTTACAAAGGTCATGTAATTTTATTAATTTTTAGGGTGCTTTGCTGATTTTAAAGATTATATAAATTTTTTATGGCATTTCCTATACTTTGGAAAGCACTTCACTGTTTCTGCTAGAAACATTATATTTTCCAATAATTGTCCAAAAAAAAAACTATTTTATATATCTGAATGTAAAATTAAAATGATCTGTCTGAGGTATTCCTCTTGGTTGTCGTTGTAGTCTAGTTGTAGTAATAAAAACAAATAAATTTAATAAAAGAAAAATTTTAAAGACAGTTTCTTGACTTAATGTATTGAATTTACAGGAATTCACATGTTAAAGGATGACAGATTCTCTTAATGCTATATTTGCTCACAATGTGAATAAACAGTACCTGATGAATTGAAATTAACAGGAGTGAAGTGAAAATGTATTCTTTATTTTGTGTTCAATCATATGTTTTTGCAGGAAATGCTCTCTAAACCATATTCACATACATTCATACATATACGGGCTAGCCTAACCTGCTTCAGGCACTGCAGCCATGCCTCAAGATGACAGCGGCTGAATGTGAGTTGGGTCATCAAACCTACTCCTCTCGGTGCTGAGTTTTGAGTCAGGTTGTCATTATAACACACTCATGGCCGTCATGTTTGAGGGACGCTGCCCAAGTCTGAGCGGGAGAGGCAAACAGCAGTTGTGCATGGATGATTTTAAAAACTTTCACAACTTGAGGTAAAGCTACACAGCCAAAGCAATCCATTTCAAGTGAACTTAAGATTTAAGAACTTACATCTATATACCTGAATCAATATTGCCTTTCTGCATAAAACAGCCTATTCCCGATGCCCATAAGAGCATTTAGTTGTGTCGGCAGAGGAAAAGCCTGTAAATCAAGCAAATAATTGATTGGTCTTGTATATCACGACTTATTCTTCCACCAATAATGTACGAGAGGTATGTTATTGCCATGTAAACAAAATCAAATATTTTATTAGTACTAAGGGGGTGGATGGATCTCTGCTGTGACTAAACATTAAAACCACATAGGGAATGGCACTAGCCTAATACCCTTTGTTTAAGATAATTGAAGTCAGTAGTGAGCTGAAATTAATTCAGTGGCACAATTTTCTTGACAGCATCTAGAACATCTGCGGTCGTCACTTTGTTGCCGAACTCTTTTTCCCGGTGTTCAAGCAGAATCCCCTGTGTGCAAAACACAACCCAAACCCATTTTAATGACAATTTATTGACCACAATCTGGGGCAAGTTCAAGTCTTTTGTCTACACTACCTGCTCTCCTGCTCCGATGACAAACACGCCCCCCAGGAGGAATCCCTCGCCGTTCATGTTGCCCTGGTAACCGGACCTCCAGGCCCGCATGAAGTTCTGCCACACGCCGAGGCGAATGAACCCTAACATGCCCATCTTCCTCTGCAGTGGCCCGTAGAAGTATTTCTGCAGCGACACAGTTTTATTTACTAAGCTAAATGTTACACACAGGAAAATTTGCTAAATGTTTATGAAACATTTTTTCACACTCAGATCATTACTAAAACAGAAGGACCATATAAATCTCAACTTTGAGCGATTTCATCCAAACTAAATAATTTTGTCAGCCAGATTCCTCCTCTAGGCCCAATGAACAATCCATAACCAGGGTTTACTCTGGATTTGGAAATTTAAAACTGTTTGTTCCAAATTCACTGTTTTTTTTTTTTTTTAAATAAGTTATTTTAATCACAAATAATTAAGACTAATGGGCTTTGCAATGTGCTCTGCAATTACGATATACAGTCTTTTTATTTACTAAATATCTATTTTACCTTAAATATAATGATCACTTTGGAGTCAGCAAACAATAATTAATAAATGGGGATAGATTTTGAATGTCTTTGAAGATAAAACACAAGTTTACATTAAACCTTGAGTGTTTCCTTATGTCTACATTTGAATTCCAAATTTTTGAAACAATGAAAAGACAATTTTAGTCATTTCCAACTGCTCAAGACAAACCCTAAGCTTCGACTCAAGAATCAATCCATCCACCAGCAAAAAGGCTCTGTCTTGGGTCAAACGGGTGGATTGACTCAGTGTATTAACGTAAAGCTCTAAGTGACCCATGATAATTAATCCTGCAAACCTTCTCATCGATATAGATGTCCCCGGCAAAGTGCTTTCTGAAGTCCTCAATCTCTGTGTCAATGCTTTCTTTCACCACCGCGACCAGAGGGACCCCGAGCTCTTCCAGCTGGGGATTCAGAGAGGACAGCTCAGAGGCCTCCTGTAGGAGAGAAGCGCCACATCACTAAAGACACTATTTCTAGGAGATAACGACCATTGATCTGATTCTGACACTTTTGTTTTTTTTCCAAAATCACCTCTCTGCACAAAAATCATCCTGGCCGTCGTACGGCCATGACCACGGCCCCACTCCTCTCCCAAAGATTATTTGCTTTGATGACTCTATCATCTGTAGACAAAACAAGACAGCTTTGATTCTATATCCCGAAGTCTGTCATGGTCCCGATAAGGGGTAGTCACAAGGTTTTATATGATATAACATTACAACCACTCATTTCTGGAGACAAACATAACACTTGTAAATGGATTAAAAGCTAAATGTTCTATCACATGGGAAAACCGCATATAAAGATTACGCTTATGGAAAAGTAACTTAACCTAAAGGACTAGACCTTTGCAGTTATCTAATCTCTAATACAAGGAGATTTTTTATAAAGCAGCTTTGCTTCAAGTGCAACACAAAACCTTATTCAATGCTTGTACAAGGCATGTAAACATACAAATGCGAAGAAAACCGCAAAGCCCAGAGCTGATGTAATGTTAATGCTCCTAATGGGTTTAATGTATGAGTAAACTGAGACTTAAGCTCTCACAAAACCCGGCCTGAGAAGAACAGGGACGTTGCTGATACATTCTAACGGCCAATCAGAATGTCTTCAGAGACTTTTCCCCCCCATTGTTTCCTACCGTGTGTGGTAGAGCGCAGGTCAGCATCTCCGAGATAATCTAGCGATGCCTTTGCTGCCTTAGGGAGACACAGATCAGTGTTGGCGAGGAAGATGCCAGCAAGAGCAGCTCCTACAGCCCCTAGACCCAGAGACCACATCCCCATCCCGAACAGCTCCCCGTCCAGCCCGGTCCCAGAGGACAGCACTGTAGCACAGACAACACATGCATACGGACAAAGACATTATATTATTTTATTTTATTATATTATATTATATTATATTATATTATATTATATTATATTATATTATATTATATTATATTATATTTTGATTAAATTGTCTTTGCAGCTTCAGTCTCTCTCCCCCTGACCCTCTGCATCCATCATACAAGGAGACCTTCAATGTCCACAAATCTGAGAGGCAATGAGTCCCCAGCCAGTCTTTTGTCACAATGTGTGATGCCTTTCTCCACGACAATCTTTAATCCTATATAATTCAACAGGTTACAGCATCCACACTCCATCTGTGAAGCCTGATGATGCTGATTTCTGATGGTAAGAGACAACAACCACACTAGTACTTCATGATATCATTAGGAAATATGCTTTTATTATAAAGAATAAAATGAATTAAATAATTATGATTATTTTACTCTAAGAAAAAAAGAGCATGATTAGATGGGGGAGTTCGATTTGCTGTGGTGACCCCAGAAGGGAGTAGCCAAAAAGGAAAGGAAGACCTAATGATATTGTTTTGAATTGACAAGCAGTTCTTTTGCCTCACATTATGTTTTAGTAAATGGCTTTACAGATTAATTACTTGTTTGATTTTCCAGTAACTATCACCTACAAAACACTCCAGTCTTTACTGACCCAAAAAATAATACAAAAAAACCTGGGCAATGTATAGATAGTTATCCAATTTCTCTGAATAAAATAACAAATATTTTTTAAATCAATGAAAAATTGATTTAATAATTTTACAGTATCCAAACATCTGTCATCCACTTTCACAAAAATTCAAATAAAAAGGTATACAGTTCTCCATTCTGTTCTTCCATTACGTTGGATGCATAATCATTTGGAAGATATTATCGTGTCCTTTTTTGTACCCAGATAGCCTTGCCATGATTATGCAAAACTACTCATTTCTTTCGCCTGTGCTCCCAATGTTGGCCAGCTCACATTGCTTATGTCAAGAAAATGACAGTGACTCGACAACAAGAGATAAATTTGGGTTTGGGCTATCGTGATGGGGAATCAGCAGCGGAGGTAGTTAAATGTGTCCTTGCCTGAAGACGGCTTCTTTGGGTCGGGACTGGCTTTGTCTTTACTTTGGTGAAACTGAGCAGCCTGGTTTATTAAAAACTGGGCCATGCTAGAGGGTTGCCTGCTCATGGCAGCGCCCCCCAGAGGGAAGGAAGAGCAGCACGGGGAGAGTCTCCACCTTAAAGCTGCTGGACAACTGGACAGAAGCAGCATCAGGCCCAGGGAAAAAAATCTGCCACTTTCACTTTACAGACACGCTTTCACTGGAAGACAGAAAAATGTCTTATAGGTGAAAGAAGAACCATGTCAGCCACACGCTGCTTCCACACTGACATAACGCTGTAATACCGGCTGGAGTACAGCAAAGTGAATTTTTGTGCAACAGTTACCAGGCAATAAGTTTGTCCGGCTTGGTTAGTGGAAAAAGTTTATCCAAATGTAAAGTTTGTGCAGATGTAGGATCAATGAAACATGAAACCACAAACACAAGTAAAATAGAAGGATTTTCATTTGCGCAAAAATTCTATTCTTACACATTCAGGTGCCTGGGTGATAGACCAAAGAATTGTATGTAAGTACATAGCAAAAATTACAGTCATAAGCCAACAGTAATTTCCCCCTGCTTGTGAAGTACAAACAAATTTGGGGGTTCGACATCTCGGATCTGTAAATCTGATAAAATGTTAGATACATAAAGACTGTTCTTGATCACACAACACTGATAAACCCCCCCAAAAAAGACAACCTTAATCTGAGCATCATGAAAAACCTTTTTCTCATACCTAAATGCTAATGAAATGAATTGATTAGAATTTTACAAATTATATTCTATGTAATATTATTTATATTAAATATCTAAATATTCATATATAAATAAACACATTTATGTCCATCTTCAGTTTATACTGTGCTAATATACTGATAGCAACACAATACATTAAATATAAAAATTCTAAATTAAAAAAAAGCATCAATAACGACTAAATAAAGATTTAAGCAAGCAAGTAAAATCTAAAGAAAATACTAACTTGTTTCCCTTTTTCAAATGGGTCTATTCCGTCTTGCATTTAATTCTTTCTGTCACAAGAGGTAAGAATACCATCCATTCACCTCACACTTTACAAGGACAGAAGGGAAATGATAGACGCAGTATCAGCAGACGGATGACAACATTTGAGATAAACTTCAGCCTCCAAATCCAAAACATCAACTCCAACCTCAACAAAGTTGAATTAGTCACAACTACTCAGCAAATAAGTCAAAGATGAAAATGAGGGGGAAAGACTGGCATCTGGCCAAGCATGTGCAGGAATACAGGAAAAGTCATTGAATTTAGTTTGTATTTTATTTTTCATCATTACAAAATTAATCAAAGTTGTATTCTTTTCCAAACATTTATGTACCAGACAGTTAAATGTGAGTGGATTGAGGTTTGAGCCTTGAACTGACCATTGAACTAATTCTTAGTTTACTGCAATTTGCTGTACTTTTATTTTATTTCATCCTGTACTGTCCAACATTTCCATAACATACGATAGTACATATTTTTACGACACATCTTGTTTCCGCTGTTATATTAATCCTATTTAATTCAATATTTTCCTGATACATCTAATGCAAACTCTTTCATTTACTCAAATGTAAAATGTTTTTTTACAAATTAGAGCATCAGTACAATAATAACCACTGCATTCCTGCAGACAAATCTATATATTAGTGATGCAAGACAAAACCATTATAATCTTTTATTGCCGCTTTGAGTTGTTGGTATTTAGTTTTGGACCTGCATCTGTGGACATTTTAAAAAGTAAATGCCCCAAGCAATCATAGACCTGCTGCTTGGATGTTGATGCGTACGTATTATGTGTTTAATCTCACTTAGGTCGTAAAAATGAACAATACTGACTTCTAGGGTTCCACTTTGTTTCCTCTCATTCACATACATATACTCTGTCTTGCTGCCACTGATCTTCATTCCTCTCCTTTCAAGGGATTTGCCTCCACATGCTCCTCACTCTCTCCACAGATCACAATGTCATCTGCAAACATCATGGTCCATGGAGATTCCTGTCTGACCTCAACTGATAAGTCTGTTCATCACCACTGCAAACAAGGAAGGGGCTCAGCGGTGACCCCTGATGAAGGTCCCACCTTCATCTTGAACTTCTGTCACACTTACAGCACATCTCACCACATAGCATTTGCGTCCTGCACCAGTCTAACATACTTCTCTGACACTCCTGACTTCATCATTCAAAATCTTATCTGTTCTTCTCTACCAGCATTCTTAATTTGATACATCTAAATACTGGATCTGTCCCCATCTCAGACCAACTAGTTTCACAAAAAGGTGAGGTGGGCTGAGTACCTCGAGCTATTCGAGCAGATGACCTTGATATAACGCGTTTACGGCGCAATACTAACATTAACTGACATCTAGAATGTGTGTTTTTGGTTGAGACGTCTTAAATGTGACGAATTAAAACTGCACTACGGCTGTCAAAAAAGTTCAATTTACGAGTTAACATTTTGGCATGTAGCATTTAGCCTCGGCTAATGGTGAAACCTTCTGGTTTTATGCACATTTTTACGCGGTCGAGCTACTATTTTACTATTTGTAGATGGAAAAATTAGTCCAGTTAGATTCACCCGATTAGACGTTCGGGTGATGTAAAATGATTTCGTAGTGGTTTTCACGTAAAATACTTACAGTGAGGACACTACGCCAGAAAGAGTCGGGAGACGATAAGCCTGAAACTGTCTACACGCAAAGATGGTCACAGACTTTTCCCATTAACGGCTATTAGATGACGTAACTTCAGTCACGTGTACCACTGCCAGCCAATGGGGACTGTGTGCTTTAATATCGCGTCATCTCTCGGGATGTATATTTCAGTTTCTACGCTGACCTCTCTGGGGTTTTGAGCGTAATATCAGGGAATAACATACGAATATGAATTGAAATTTCAAATGTATCGCAGATGAATACTTGGGAAATGTAGATCTCTGACGATTAACTGGTTGGAAACATTATAATGTACTGTGATACAATTACAGAAAGTAGTATTATGCCAAGTTTTACATTCTATTTGTCGAAAAATGTTGTGACGTGACCTGGGGAGACTTGCAGGGGAGTCTTCCCAGCAATTTTGGCTTCGGCAGTCGGAACTGCCCAGGCGTTTATGTTGGTGTCCTGCACAAATGCACTAACCCATGCTGTACTTTCGCACGACGGGAGAGCCCTGGGGTTCACCTTTTTGTTGTATGGTTTTCATTTGCGCCGTCATAAAAGCGCATGACCCTTTACAAAGTACATCTTCTACTCTTTTTGGCTCCCGCAGCCCTGGCTCCCTACATTATAGAGCTTCTTTTTTTCCCCCCTACAGATAAAATATATATTCCTAACATAAAGAGATCGTGGGGCCATTATAGGAGTTTTAGCTTCAAATCGTTGCAGGTGGCGTCACTGAACCAGGGCTCAATGTTAAGCTCCTCCGCGAATGTCGTTAACCCTTTTCACCTGAAGTATCAAATCTCTTCTTTTTTAAAACACCTCGGCCTCACGGCAACCTGTCCCCTTCAGCCCAGTCCTACTAAACGATCCAGAGAGCAGGGGGACCAAATGAGCAAGAGTCTATGGCAGTTCTATGATAGGATGAGTGGAAAATGAAGAAAAGAAGACAAGATCTGGCACAAACACAAAATACATGCATCATTTGAACCATTTATTTTTTCTCATCATCTCGGGAAGGCAGTCATTTGAAAAGTGTTGGCTCCGCGTGTAGGCATCAGAGCTGCTCTCTCCGAAGAGTTTAGAAACAGATCGTCATTGAAACACTACCGAAACCACCATCATTTCGAGACCACATTCCCAGCAGCTGAGAAAATAAACCATGAGGTTGAGTCATCTGAATTTATGACATGACGATTAAGGGAAACGAAAACAATGGCCAGACCATGACATATACTGTGAAGTTGTGATAGAAAAGAAATGACCAAGAATTAATTAGGCTGGTCATTACACTGATATTGAGGTATTCTGTTTTTTTTTGGAAAACATATCAGCTATTGCCTTTTTGGCTGATTGCATGGGAAACACTCGCTTCTAACCTGATTATTTCTTTAAAAATGTTCTGCTTTTTCTCTGGATTTTTGCCATTTTCTTGCTATTTTTCGTTTTTTTTTTGATGAAATGATAGTTCTCCTTATACTGGAGACACACTCATTTTACTTGTGTCTGTCATGTACCTGAAATAAATTGGCTGATGTAAATTTCTTTCCATATCCCTCACAATAAAAACAGTGAGATTTATCTTGCCATGTCTTCTCTCATCATGCGGGCTGATCTGAGAACTGCCAGCATGTTAACTTTATCCCCAAACTCTTTCTCACGGTGCTCCAGCAGAATACCCTGGAAGATGTAAACACATTATTAATACATTGAGTGTAAGTAAATATGCATCTTGTGATTTGGAGCCAACCTGATCTCCAGGCCCAATGACAAAGACTCCCCCCAGCACAAGTCCTTCACCGCAAAGGTTTCCCCTGAAGCCCCTCCTATAGGCCCTCAGGAGGTTTCTCCATACTCCAACACGCAAAAACATGGAGAGAAACATCCATCGCTGTCGAGGCCCGAAGAAATCTCTCTGAGAGAAACACACAACTGGCTTACTGGCTTATATTATGAAACTTCAGGTTCTCTGTGTCGAATCCATGAGATTCATCAATATCAACCTTCTGATCCACATAGACCCTCCCAGTGAAGTACTTCTTGAAGCAGT
Source organism: Fistularia tabacaria (assembly GCA_901007705.1). Lineage (NCBI taxonomy): Eukaryota > Metazoa > Chordata > Actinopteri > Syngnathiformes > Fistulariidae > Fistularia > Fistularia tabacaria. Next base: position 28,475 of record CAAKHD010004836.1, read on the forward strand.
CAAGCTCCTTGCTGAGATTTTCTTTGACCACAGCAAAGAGAGGCACCTCAAGGTCTTGCAGCTGGCACTTCAGAGAGGATAGCTCTGCAGCCTCCTGACCAGAGAGATGGACGAGATGAATACGTCTAAAAGACTGCCTTGCTAAGGGAGCTCACAGCACCAACTCAGAAATAGGCCACCAGTCATCACTCACCTCTCTGCACAATAATCATCCAGGACGCCGCACAACCATGACCACTGCGCCTGTCGTCTCCCACAGTGATTTGGCCTTGTGGCGCTCGTGGACTGAGGAGGCACAATAGATTTATTTCATTCATATCACTGATTCTCCATCTAAAGATTTTGGTTTTGGTCATTCATAATCTTCATAAGCCTTTTAATACAGCTGGGATGGTGTAGGAGGTGTGATCAATAGATCCATTCATAAGTAATGTTTTCATTGAACATATCAACCCTCTATTTCCCTAGTTTGATAATGGTGGAGATGATATGTGATATATTATATAAATCAGTACCAATAAAACATGAAATATTATTCCTTATGAAGCCCTTATTATTAATTCAAATTTACTTTTGCAATAATCGTATTTATGAAAAAAATATGGATTTTATTTTTCATAAAAATAACCCCCAAATCTACAACATACCTGAAATTATGGGGGGGGGGGGGCCAGGGGTGAAAAAAATTTCAAAATGCAATATAAAAT
>CAAKHD010004836.1:29201-54611 GCA_901007705.1 Fistularia tabacaria
GAAGTAGGTATGAAGACATTCTAAAAGCTAATCATAAATTCTCATATTTCTTCAGAGCAACATGTATATTATATCATCTCTCCAGCTGCAGAGGTTAAACATCCATTGGGGCTTAGCGAGAAAAAAACAGATCAATTTCACAGTCTCTTTAAAAGACATATTTAAAGAAGCTGGGAGATTGAAACTGACTGAAGTTAAGTTTCCCTTAATGCAAATCAGCAGGAGCTTCCGTGACACATCACTGCAGGGATCAAATCTGTGTTTGAAGCCTCTGCCCAAGGCTAACTTTCACCCTGATGTCTATCTGACACTTCTGATACCTCTCATACTCTGTGGAAGTGGGCATCATTATGAGTAATCTTAAAACTAATAGGTGAATTTCAAATCTAGCCTTTTGTGCTCACCTCCTCCGGTTGTCTTCAGTTCTGCATCCTCCAAGACTCTTAGGTCAGCCCACATCGGCGGCGTCTGGAACCAGTCTGTGATGGAGCTGACGGTCTCTGCAATGAACAGGCTCACTGCCTTCAGGACGGTGATCACAGTCACCATGGCCCTGGAGTTCCACCACAAACTGCCTACAAGAGCAAAGATTAATTTTCACACCTGCCGCAGAGACTTTTAAAGATGTGCCCCCTCCAGCAGCTTTCTGTAGCATTTTAGTGGCCTTTCTGCAAACGAAAGCATTATTGCATCTAATACAAACATTGATTAAAATTTTGATTAAGTGTATTAACCATAGAATATTGTGAATAACTGTTACTCACTTGGCTTGGAATCGGTGAATGCAGGAGATTCCAGTGTTCTCACCCCTAAGACCTCGGAGCTCACCACCCCAATCTGTGTGAAAGCTTTCCCATGTGAACATGTCTGGAATTCCTCAAAGACTGTGGCGAGGCAAGGCTCACGTGGAGCTGATGGTTCAGTACCAGGATCGGCATGGTTCATAGGAGAGCTCTTCACAAAGACCTGAACATACAAGGACTTTTCTGTGAGCTGAATATACAGTGTTGCTTTAATAAGACACAAGCTGCAAATAAATACGCATTCAGCATTTGAACAGAACTTTTTTTTTTTTAAGGTTGCTTTTAAAATAACTTTGGAACGTAAATATTAACATTCACTGAATGTGTCATGAAATGAATGGTTAATGATGTACATTGAAAGAACTGATTTATTTAATGTTTTCTCGGAGAACAGTCAAGCTGTTTGTGCAAAGGACCAGACCTTGCAATTCCGTACATTGGAGCAACACTACCTCCTGATGGAGCCTTGTGATACTGCATGATTACTATATTTGTTGGTTGAGAAGTAACGAATATTGTCATCATTCATTTCACCAGAGATACCAAAAGGTTGCAAAATAAACACACATTTTAGATAGAATGAATATCAGCATGGCCCTCAATATCTGTCAGTACTTGAAAAAGAGACCAAGATGTCCTTAAAGTATATTCATTAGCAGGAAAACAGGCTATAAACATGTAAAAGTAAACAACAAATTTCTCAGAAAATACTGAGAATTATGAATACATCTTTTGGGAAAGGCATGTGTATGTCCACTCTCATTATTTTAAATTGAAAAAATGTACTTTTAGTAACATTTGTGGGAAGGAAATTGAGAGAAGGGACTGAAATTGACTCCATATTTTCATATTTACATGACTTCGCTTCAGGTTACATCTACTTGATGCTGGTAATATTCTGTTGAGCTTAAAGCGGCCCGGGGGAAACCTAACTAGATTCTACAGTCACTCCAGTCATAAACCTATCAGAAAAAAATCATGCTCAGGGTCACAGTACTATATATACTTTGCATCCGTCTTTCAAAAGAAAATCATGCCTGTTTTATTGGCCTTTTTACAGCCACCAGCAGTGGAGATAGCTGCTCCCCGAGTGTTGATAAAAACACCCAAGTGAATGGGGTCCAAGGTTTGTGAGGTGTATGAAAGGCACTTTATCTTGGAGCGGGGGCGATATTCACCCTTGCTAAATATCACAGTATCTGCTTGAGAATTAAACACACCTAAGCACATGATCCACTACCGAAATGAAATGTGTGTGTGGAGAGTATATCTCCTGCACAATGAAGAGTAGTTCAATCCAATCTCTGAATGCAGTTTAAAAAAAAAGGGAAATCATCAAATATTTTGTGTCTAATTATCTGATCCCTGTTTTTCCTCTTAATTTCCAGTTTTTGTACAACTGCTTGCTATCAACCTGCTGTTTTTCCATAGTTCCTCAAAAATTTGGTTGTCCATTTTTGCAGACTTGTAGATTATTTATCTATCTATCTATCTATTTATTTATCTATTTATTTATTCTTGGTTAATTGGATCTAATTTCCTGATTTTCATTTTATTTTATTTTATCTTATTTTAATTTATTTTGTTATGGAATCTATGCACATTACTGAGGGCGGTGTGATCATCTTTGGAACCAGACCTTCCTGGTTCGATTCCCTGGTCCTCCGAGTGTGTCAAAGTGTTCTTGAGCAAAACAGTGAACCCCTAACCACGCCCCTGGTGCTGGTAGATGGCATGCCAACTGCTCATGGTTCATCCGTGATGAGTTAAATGCAGAGAACAAATTTCCCCACTAGGTATTAATAAAGCATATCATTATTGTTGAAAAGCTGTTGAGAATAAGTTTTAAAATGTCTTTTTCATGACTCTTTGGGTCATGTCCCAATGAGTTTTAAAGGTGACTAAATGTCTCTTTCTTTCATCATATTTTCTTAAGATTTTGAAAAATCAAGTGATGTAACTCAGGAAAAAGTGATTCTTAGTTTGATGTTGACTGCTTGTTGATAGCACCTTCCAAAAGCTTTGAGGGACAGATTAGTGACCTGAGCCTCTTCCTCCAACTTAACATTTGGGGCAGAAAGGTGTCATGGAAATATAGTGGTTGTCCATGCATCTCATTCATTTGTAGCAACTTCACCTTGGAATGTGCTTAGAATCAAACTGGCTGGAATAGAAATGGGATAGAGTGACACTACATGAGGCCAGCTGCTGCATTCCCTCCCGGCTGCTCCACTTGGCCATATGATGGATCATATGTGACGTTTGGTCCCCCTCCATTTAAACCCTGTTTTCCTCTTTTATCTACCACTGAATGTATCGGCTTTACCGTACAAAATGAGGTTTCAAGTGTTTGTGTTGTTTGTGTTGTTTGTGTTCTTATTGAGAAAATAGTAAGACAGAAAAGGACCGGTTGGACATTGAGAGAAAAATTATAATAAGGTCATTATAAGTTACAACGTTGCACATATTGACATAACAAATAATCGAGACTTCAGATCAATGAATGTACATGAATGTATACGTATGTGAAAATCAGTGGATATTCAAACGAGAGGTGTGTATCTGCGTTCAATAGTCCCAAAAAGATTAATGATTGAATTTAGGAGAATGATATGTGTGCTACAATAACGTGTTTGTCGCACTAGAACTCAGTTCTGTCAAACAGCCACTTGGTTTTATTTGAAAATGTTTATTGCGGCATTTGTTATTGATCGCAAACATTCAAAATGAAATTTGAAACTGAGGCCTGTTTAATCTGAATTGTTCACAGAAGCTCTGAGAGGCAAATGAGATTGTATCGCCGGTGTAAAGAAAGTGTTAGTTAGATATTTTTGTGGGCGTTATTTGTTTTCATGTCACTTATCAGCACATGCGTCAGAGGAGAGAGGCGTGATAGTAGACCATGTTCAGAAATTTAACAATAAATAAACATTTCACTCCAAAGAGGCTGCAACTGTGGGGTTCAGATGAGGTCTTGAATCGGACTGTTCCAACCCTCATCATTGATACACAGTCACAGAGCTCTTTGCCAGGGAGTGTGTGAGATCATCAGCCAATCACATTTCAGGATTTGCACCCCACCTCCTGTCTAGCCTCTCTCTCTTGCAGGCATTGGTTGAAAACTCATATCTTTTCCTGTGGTTGTGAGGCTAATCAGACAGAATAGTAGTCTGCAGTAAAAGAGGAATATATCTGCTAATAACAGTTATTATCTCTTTAAGAGCTATTTGATGTTTGTCTGCTTGAGAGGGATACAGACTTCCTCTCACCCTATGCCAACACGGAACATTGTTTTATGTTTTCTCGGATGATAAGTCACACAACCCAATCCCTACATAATCGCCAAGCCTTGTGCCAAATGGTCACAACTGGTAAGATCCAACTCATTCTCCCTGTGTCTATGGCAAACCAGATGAAACTGGTTGGTGACTGGGCGACGCAGAGACGAGCGGCAGAGGTAAAGTGCATGTCCTTGAGCCTGGGGAAAGTAAAACAGGTGTTAACAGGCTCTGAGTCCAGCACTAGTTCATTTATCTCATCCTGTTCTCTCAAGTTTGAGTTTCACCGACTCAAAACTGAATTCTGACACAAAATAACCCCAAAATCCAGATCTGGGGTGTCAGACAGTTGACAATGATTCTGTCACTGTATTTTATTTACCAACACTGATTATTGATAGTTGGGCTAACATTTGTTTAAAATTCCAATGCTGAAATGATCTAACCATTAATGAATGGTTCAATGAAAACATCAGCAGAGGAAATCAATTTAACATTTGAAAGATTTCTAAAATATTTTACATTACTGTTGGAAATTCTTATTTAGTTGTTAATATCCCACACAGGTCGATGAATCAACAAAATATAAACTTTGGGAAGATGTTCAAATGCCACAATGTGTGGACACTGGGAAAACGTCAGCCAGTTACCAAGCTGTCTTCTATCAACCCTGCATCAATATTGGCTGGAAAATCAAAATCAAATGTGGTTGAGTTAGGTTTGTCTGAAATGGAATATTAATGTTTCTAGTTGGGCTCCTACTTGGAATAACTGTGTATCGAGGCGATCAGATGCTTTCAGTCCAAAATATGCATCTGTAAAGCTTTCATTTCAGCCAACGTACACACTAAATCTGAGATATCAGGGAAAATCATTATCGACTAGTCAAATCAACCGACCAACACATTCACAAGGGACTGACAATGAGAGAAAATGTTTGTTGTAAAATTGATATATTGAGTTTTAATATCATCTTAATTTGTCATTAGAATAATCAATAAACATCGTACAATCAACTTATTGGAAGTCTTGGCTGAGTTGTTTAATATTTGAACATGTTCAACACTTAACAGAAACACAAAGGTCATTAGGCTTTTATCATGTAACTGTTCATTCTCAGGGGCCCAGCAGCTCTATGTATGAAGGTTCAGGAGGATATGAACTTTAAACTTTATTCAGATTGCACCCTCAGTAGGCCTGATAAATCCATTTCCTCAGGGTGACCTATTTAAGATGTCTGTCGAAAAATCAGCTGTTTTGGAATATTTCACAAACATATGCTTTTTGTTCGGGTCAATTTGTTCACCGCAAATTGTCTGAAGTCACAGTCTTAGTCACATCTTCAGGTTCAGCTGTATATTGTCGGGTTATCTTAATTGTCATTACAAGTCTGTTATCATAACCTCAATGGTTATTATGCAAAAAAGTGCAACATCACTTGAACTGCAAAAGATTTTTTCATGCAAACATTGAAAAGTTAGTTCTTCCAGTCAGTAGATTATTACAAAAAGACAACAATCTCCTGTGGACATCCCACTCTCTATACTGTTTAATTTCTCTCAGATTTTTTGCTCTATTACTTAGCACGCAGTCATCAAAAACAGTTAAATATGATACATAGAGATCGATGTAAAAGCACATGACAGCGATCACACAGAGGTTTGGAGGAGTAAATGACTTGTGAAGATTCAAAGATTCACGCAAACATCCATTACATTACGTCAGACAATTCAGAGTCTCCGGCTCAAGTCTGAGAAATTTAAACATCAAGATGCCATTGAGTCAGCTTTTCGATAAGAGCTCAGAATAAAAGACTCGTTATGAGAAATAGTCAAAATACAAGACAGCACTTCCTTCAGTGAACTTACTTCAAATGGTAATCCATTAAACATTTTCCTCCAGTTGATGTTCACTTGTTTATGCTCCATATTTACATGTTTTCAAAAACTACCAGATAGCAGTTATCTTTCATCATAACCAGAGAAATCTTGTTAGTGGAGAGAAAAATATGTTTGGCTGGTCAGTCATTAACAGACATTGAGAGGCAAACCACTCAAAGTCATAGAAGTAAAGGTTTTCCTGATAACATTGACCTCTGACCTATACACATGTGGTCGCTCACTGACCCTAACTTTGTACAACCCATCCAGTTAAAGTAGGATTTCAGTTTGTTGTATGGTTGACTGATCTTAATCAGTCATGTTATTGATCGTTTCTGATGTTTTAGCAATTGGTTGTGATGTTTCTTTGAATTCTGTCCTTATCTGTTTTATTCTACAACAAGGCGACCACATTTAAATGCAAGAAGAATCAATATTTTTCATAATATACATTTCACATCAACTCAAGGGCATGTTGTTTTCCCGATAACTTAACATTACACAGCTTAAACCTCAGGTAAAATAATTTAACTCCATTTCATTTTTGCAAAACTGAACTGCAATTGCAAACTAAAGCTGCAGTGGAGAAACTCGGAATGCACCTCTTGAAATTTCAAAACCCAAAAACTTGAAATGACCATTGCCATCATGAAGCCACAATGTTTTAATGTAAAGAGTCTTTTTGTTTACTTGTCTTTGAAAATGGTGGGTGTATTTTGTGTGCATAGCTTGAGTGGAGTTTGGATGTGGGGCACCACCACATACCCCAGGTGTCGTGCCCTCCTCCCCCAAAAGCCTCACACAGCCTTGGAGCGGACCAGTGTATGAGCATAGGACATCTTCTAACTACTAACTATGATGCTTGAGTCTTTCATCCCATAAAATGAGCAAAATCATGCCCACCAGATGAAAATATTAAGGGCTTTCGCTGAAAATTCTCGAGAAATCGTCAAAAAATCCACAGGACGCTATCTAAAACAAAAACTGTCTTAAGGCCATGTAGCTGAAATAAGACATTCCGAGAGGAGTCAAGCTGCTCTTGATGGTGCTGGAGGGAACTTCACATTAGATGTTTTCTGTATGACTCTTTTTTTTTTTTTTGCCTAATAGTTTTTATATTTACATGTCACTCAACTGCACATCCTGCCTCTCTGTTTGATGTGGCCTGTGGATAAGTCAACAAGGCAGATTTTTTTCTTGATATTACGCATTTTTCTCATTAGCGCAAATGCAAAACTGCTGTGGGGAATGTGTTAAAAAGCATACACACACTCTCACACACAAATTTTCTTCTTCTTCTATCGCTCAAGGATTCAAATTGTTTATTGTGATTTGCACAATAAAAAACATGTTTCCCTGTCCAATGAAATTCTTCCTTTGCTGTCCTCAGTGAATGCTCTGTGAATGATCCACAGCTCTGCCTTTAACATGTAGATTTAGACATTCATTTATTGCCTGCACCGTTTATCCTGCCCAGAGGGACCCAAAGGAGCTGGATCCCATCCCAGCTAATTTTGAAAATAGCAAACACTCGTATAAAAGTATGTCTTTTTTCAAATTTGATCAGGAATAATCTCTGTGGTCCCACAGACCAGAAGAGGTTATTGCCCTGTATCTGAAAAGACAAACTGCCTTACAGCTCTGCCAGACCCACCTTATGAAAAGAAACTGGCACACAACTTCTCCAAAATGTGTTTTGCGTAAAATGTAAAGAAATTCTCTTTCCTTTTGGTGAGCTCTTAAGCAAATGTAGCTCGTTTCTTTGCAGATGCAGGTCAACAAAACCCAGTCTTAAAGCAGTCAGGGAGGAACTGGGTTTTATTCACTGCTGAGGCCTAGTTAAAATTCTCCCCCTCATTTTGTGAGGCCAATTCAACACTGACTGAAATGAGAGACAGATGAGAGGGCGGCAGCGAGACTGTGCTGTTATGCTACAATGAAGAGAGACGTGTTTACTGTTGTCTGTCTGTTCTGCTCACATGTCTGTGTGTAGTTCATGCACCCATTGTTTCTCTTAGTCTACATTTGTGTGTGTCCTTTGGTTTTCATCACATACACGGTCACACTTACATGTCCATGGGTTTGTACTGAAACACAGGCACAGTGAGTTGCTTTAAAGGCCACCATATATCAAAGAGGCACATCTTCATTATTTGATCTGGTCTCAGGAAATGGTACAGTGTTTTCTGCACTTGCCAACCAACCAGAGCCCCGGGGCTGGAACCTAGATGGTAGCAAATGATTCAAAACAGTGGACTCCCTGCCCAAAACTTGATTATTGCCAATAATTGAAAGTAAATATGAAACAGCTTTAGGATACCTGAAGGGGAAATGCACTGTTTTATACGATTTCAAAATTACAAAATCATGTTCCTTCCACACATTAGTCAGTAATAACACTCAGAAAAGACATCTATTTTCAGCAAAATTAGTCATTTGTGCTTTTACAGTTTTCACTTAATGATAATTCACTGCAAGGAAAACAATACCATCTGAGTGGATTGGCTGATAACTGGTGAGTGCATGTACAGTTTTATCTACGAGCATGGCATCCAGGTTATTGCAGCTGTTAAGTAATTTGAGTTCATATATTTGTTTTGGGTAATTTCTAATCACTTTACCTCTGGAAAGCAAACATATTTCTCAGGGCATGATGGAACCAGGAAATACATCACTCTCGCAGCAAACAACAACTATCTCTCTCCCTTAGTAGATAGGGTGCACCAACCTGGCTGACCCCCAGCAAACAGAGCTGCCCCACCACTGTGAAGGGGGGAGAGTGACCCCCTAATTTAGATGACCCTGCTTGAAGTGGTATGACACTCTAATACAGGTCCGTCAAAGCAGCTGTGGTGACTAGAAACTCACATTTAAGCATCACTCTGTACATAAGGGGTTAAAAAGCAGTTTCCACCAGCTCAAATGCCCTCCCATCATCCACTCCCCCTGGAATGGACTGTCCCATGGATTCACATGACATGTGTGTGTGTGTACGTGTGCACATTTGTGCGTGTGTGTGCTCCCTTAGCCATATATATATAGGACCATGTGGGCTTAGAAGTGGAGTTTTGTAGGATAGACTTTGTATTGGTTGCAGGGCTGCTTGCCTTCCATTCTCCATTTCACTCCTGAAGAGAGCCAGCAGGAATATAAAGCAGCCTTCAAATCTCTCCAGACTGCTTGTTGGTGGGAACTGAGGAACTGTTTCTCCCTGAGTCTTGCTGGGTACCTGGCCCCATAGAAACATGAGCGACCTGCTGGAAGACGGTTCTTTCATGTTCACATCGGAGTCCGTGGGAGAGGGACATCCAGGTGAGCTTTGACCTCAACTTTTGTCTGAAACTCGGCCTTAACATGCAATATAATGTACAGAATGTTTTGTTACATTTTCTTACCTGTCAGAGGAGGAATCCAATTCTAAATTAAAAAGCGAAAAACAAACAAAGAACATTTATGTATATGTATATATATATATATATAAATATGTATGTGTAGTTTTTAGTTTTCTATTTTTCGTAGGAAAAAGTGACGAAAAAAACTCCACAGTGGGATGCATTTATTTTATAAGCATGGTTGGTATCCCATTCACAGCAAAATGTGTTTACTGCCTTTAACCGTGACACACAGGCAGCTGGTGTGTGAATGTGTGAGACAGACCAGTGTAAGGTTGCATGGTGAAGGAAAAGTGTGTGGCATGTGGGATCCCCGCCACTTGTTGGACATGAGTTGCATGTTGACATCAGTGAAGGAATCATAAAATCCAAAATGCACACTCCTACTGAATATCCCCGGGACGTAATGAACTTCCATACGTTCATGATGGATTACAATAAACTGCAATTTCTGCTGATGCGTTATGAAATGGAAGGCTTTGGGTTTATGCAAATGTGGTCTACGTGGCTGTCTGGTCAAAAAAGCATCAATGTAATCATTAATATACATGTATGAAACCTTGATACCAGTTCAGACCTAATCATTCCAGTTGAACCACGTCCAGCTCCGCCGCTCCCCCCCCAACCATCATCAATGTGTTGTAATCCTTTCAAAGTCCTCTTTGCTAATCAATAATCAGTAAACACAACAGAATAAACAAGTCATGGAGCTCTACATAAAAAAATGTTGATATGATGTGAGAATGTTGGAAAATTAACAGGATATATTTGAACTTGACCTATTATTTTTGTTTGGATATGATTATGTGAAAATTTGATTGGATATCAGGTTTAAACAGGATATCCAATCCAAGAAAAAGCGCACCTATTAAAACTTCATCTGTCAAAATGAATAGAAAGTATGAAAACTTACATAAAACCGGAAAAGCATTTTCAAAATCTAAATGCTACTTGAGAATAACACATTAAATGAAATAATAACAACACATTTCAATGTTTCAACATTATCTCAATGGGCAACATTTTGAGTTGAGAGCTTTTTATCTTTTTACATCACTATTTACTAGAATGTGCCTTTATCTTGGGTTCAAAACAAGCTAAAAAAGTTATAACAAAGTAGCATGCTTGAAGACAAATTCCAGTGATAAGAACTCTGACTCTCTCAGAGCTACAGGATGTTAATGCAATGCATATCTTTTGATTTTAGAAACTGGCCTCGAGGTATGGCCTGTTCCCACAGATTGTGGGTGTTTTGGGGAATTTCAGAGTCACAGCTGTCACAAAGACACCTGTAGGCTGTAAACTGACTGCATCGTCAATCCCTGCTGAGATGCAAAACATTAGCTTCTGGTGAGCAAATGCAACCAACATTGAAGTGGTGTCTGATGTAACCATTGTGTTGCATTGCTGCAGCAGTACGTCAAAGAGAACCCTGAATGGCATTGTCCTGTCTCCGAACAAAGCAGACTTACTGTCTGTTGTTGTCATTTTTACAGCTTGCCATTTAATCAAATGTCTTTCTCTGATCATGTTTTGCTTCAGACAAAATCTGTGACCAGATCAGCGATGCTGTCCTGGATGCTCACCTGAGTCAAGACCCAGATGCCAAAGTGGCCTGTGGTAGGTGCAGATCTCGGTTTGTACTACCAGTACCTTATATGTAACTTAAAATTGCTTTTAATATTATCCACTCAACTTTGATGCTCTTTTTAACAGCTGAGGATAAAAGCACAGAACCACCATTTAAAATGTATTGAGAATATTATAATTTTTTGGGCACAAGAAGTAGGGAATGTGAGCGTGACCGTCTCATGTTGCCGATGATAGTTGTCTCGTTGCTCATAGTCTTGCAACGCGGGCATCTAAGTGACCAGAGTCTAAAAGTCAGAGGTTTCTGAAGATTTTGAGAATCTTTCAGCGGCGTCATGAGAAGATTAAAAACATGTTTATTTTATCGACAGAGACTGTGTGTAAAACTGGCATGGTGTTGCTCTGTGGAGAGATCACGTCTCGCGCTGTTGTGGACTACCAGAAGGTGGTGAGGGACACCATCAAACACATCGGGTATGACAACTCCGACAAAGGTCAGGAACAACAGCCTCCATTCATACTGCTTCGGTTGGTTTATTTTTGATGGGTCAGCTATTTGTCCCTACTCTTCACAGCCTCATGTGTTTACTACTCGTTGTAGGTTTTGACTATAAGACATGTAACGTGCTGGTGGCACTGGAGCAGCAGAGTCCAGATATTGCTCAGGGGGTCCACATTGACAGACAGGAGGAGGACATTGGAGCAGGAGATCAGGTAGGACTTTAACAGGGAGTTGATTAATCTGAATGGCTTGTGCCAAATATCAGCATTGGGTTTGTTAGACATTTTATTGCAGAATCTGGGAATTTGGAATTTTATACATTTGGAATTATAAGAGGACCTTACAAAATAATGATAATTATGATGCTATTAGCTTTACCTGAATAATCACATCGATCAAACAACTGTAAGCAAATAGTGTCCATTCAGTTTGATTAGTTTAAAACGCTGGCTGACCGCAGGGTCATAATGATAAACTATAATTTTAGCAAAGCATGACAGAAAGTGAGAATTAAACTGTTTGTTTGTTATTTTACTTTTATTTATTTCCTTATTTTTACCAATACTTTTCATATATGTTTGGTTGTCATTGATGTTTTACTTACTTCTGAACATTGTAACATCACAGTTTTACAGGCTTTTTCTGACCATACATGAAATTGTATTGGATTTTTGGGGAGCCTCACCCATTTCCAGCGTTCATATTTTCTTTCTTCAGCAAGTCAAAATGGTAGCAGGGCGGCACAGTTGCGCAATGGTTAGCGCTTCAGCCCCCACAGTACGAAGGACCCTGGTTCGATTCCAACAGGGGGACCTTTCTGTATGGAGTTTGCATGTACTCCTCCGGTTTCCTCCCAAAGTCCAAAACATGCAGCAGGTTAATTGGAAAATTGGGAAAACTGCCCGAATGAGATTGTGAATGGTTGTCCGTCTATATATGTGGCCCTATGATTCACTGGCGACCAGTCCAGGGTGTTCTCCTGCCTCTCGCCCAATGGCAGCTGGGTTAGGCTCCAGCGACCCTAAGTAGGAGAAGCGTCAGGAATGGGATGGATGGAAGATGGTAGCAATCAATGAACACATGATCTCTTGCTTCCGACAGGGGTTAATGTTCGGCTACGCCACAGATGAGACCGAAGAGTGCATGCCTCTCACCATCGTCTTAGCCCACAAACTCAACTCAAAGATGGCTGATCTGAGACGCACAGGTAACATCCCCTGGCTGCGTCCAGACTCCAAAACACAGGTGAGTTTTGTATTACATTACAAATGCAAGTTTTGTTTTTATAGAAGCGCCACAGCACTTTTGAACTCTGTGAGTTGGGCTTTAGTTTGAACTCTGGATGTCTTCCAAGAGATTATTATGTTGCCAACAAAGTCAGATCAACCTGGGCTACTGCAAGTGTACAAAAAAGCTCTTTGTGCATAAATAATGGACTTTTGACTGCTTTGGTTGCTGTTAGCCGTTGGTCATGTTTGTAAGACAAAAAGCTCAGGTTATTAGAGCATCTGGTGGGAGAGTGCATTAAATTTTAAACCAGACGGCCAAACAAAAAGCTTATCCCTGATTTTACTGCTAATACACCTTGGTGATGCCAAAAATTAACAAAGCTACATCACACCTCTCTCACTGCCTTGACCAGTGACAAGTTGCAAAAACATTTTCTCCTTGAGAATAAACAATCAGATGATATCAACATGGCCATCAGCATATCTCAGGAAGAAAATATTGATTCATGCAATCCTGATCCATCCAAGTATCCATCCAATCATATCGTTATCCAAGCCTTAAGCTTAGCAATTAGTGATGCTTTTTTTTAGCATTAAAAAATGTCTATATCCAGACATAGACATAGATCATTTTCCAATAAAAATCCTGTATTAGTGTCTCAGTGTTTGTTTGCATGTTGTTTGCAAACCGATGATATTTTGTATTCGAAAATCATTGTTTTCTCCATGACATTGCTTTACTGTTTTGTAATGTATCATGACATGTAATTTGTAAATTTGCAATTGATTTTCTACCTAAAATAAAATAAAAATGACATTTTTACATTTTATCTTAAAATCAAGAAAGAACTGATCTGGCAATCAGGAGTCTCAATCTGAAAAGAAGAAAAACCAATGAATCAGTTAAAAAAATGAACAAAACCTAAAACATCACAAGAACAGGGGACTATTTCACGTAATCGAACTGTTAAAATTGTGTTTTCAGAAGCTGAGATCTGTTGAAGTGTTTTGGAAAAGATACATTCAATTGCTTTTGACTTGATGATAAATGGCTCCATGATATCATGGGGGAATATTAAAATTGATTTTGGTTGTATATTCAAAACTTGGTCTCTCCGTCAGGAAGGAGATGTTAAGATTTATGAAAATATCAAAAAAAGGCCTTTGAAATACTGTCAATTTTTTTACCCTGCCCCTGTGACAGTTTAAGAAATCATTGGGTATTTTGGGGCTATATTTTTTAAGGGATAATTGAATGTGAGATAGCAGAATGCAAGTCCAGACAGGAATTGTAACAAAAGCAAAATATAAAGCAGATAAGCAACCTGAAAACATTTACCTTGAAATGTTCAGTTCACACAAAACCTTATATCATCCAATATGTATTAGGAATCTGGTAATGATATTAGTGAGCAATAATATGCTGCAGTAACTTACTTCATTCTATCATCCCACAGGTCACAGTACATTACGATCAGAGAGATGGAGCTGTAATCCCCAAGAGAGTTCACACCATTGTGATCTCTGTGCAGCACGATGACTGCATCTCTCTCGAGGAGCAGAAGAGGGTCCTCAAGGAGAAGGTAGAGCAAAAGAAACATACACCAGCCTGAGCCTCACTCCTCACATCTGTTGAGAAAAGAATACACTGGCTGTGACAGGACACTGGACATGGTTTCATTTTTGGAATTCAGAATTTGGTTGGTCTGTGATGCGCTGTGTACATGACAGTCGTCAGACACACTCACTACACACAACAGGTTCGCTGTGCAGGTCAAAATGATGGTTGGGTTAGAGGATGTGTGTTATGCGATGGGCTTGGAAAAAGTCATCACTTTTCACCACTGCCCTGTTGTTCGATCTCATACATATTCATATAATAATACTTCATATACTCATATAATGATAATTCTGGTCCTCACACCTTCATTTGGATCTCAAGAACATGAAAATTCTGTGTCTGTATCTTGTACTGTCATCATGGATACACAATCTGTTAAACAGGTGGCTGGAAACAAATCTTCAAAATGAAACCCTAGTTTCCTGTTAATACTCAAACACACAAAGCCTTCTATATATAGTTATAGAGTCAGGTAGCAAAGTTAATTAACAATTATATCCATACATAAGTTTGTACTCATAGCTACTTGGGCCCGGAGTTGTCGCCCTGAACTCCAAACATGCTGTATTGCTGGGAATAATGAAACAAATGACTCATGGGTTGGAACATCTTCCAAGTGAATGACATTATGTCTTGTGTGGGTAATCTCATCTTGATGTTGCATTTGTTTTGCCAGGTGATCAACGCAGTGGTACCTGCGAAGTATCTGGATGACAAGACCATCTACCACCTTCAGCCCAGTGGTCGCTTTGTGATTGGTGGGCCACAGGTGACCATACACAACCTGCAGACTCCAGCCAGAAAGCCAACATTCTGAGCGTCATCATGTTTTCTTCCACCACCAGGGTGATGCTGGAGTTACAGGCAGAAAGATCATTGTTGACACTTATGGAGGGTGGGGTGCACACGGAGGTGGAGCGTTCTCTGGTAAAGACTTCTCAAAGGTGGACCGGTCGGCTGCGTATGCTGCTCGCTGGGTGGCAAAGTCCCTGGTCAAAGCCAAGTTGTGCAGAAGAGTTCTGGTCCAGGTGAGTGTTCTTCAGAGTCACCACTGCTTTCTGCATGATGGGGAGTGATGATGAATTCCAACTCCTCCTTTTCCTTTCCACACTGCAGGTGTCCTACGCCATTGGAGTGGCTCAACCTCTCTCCATCTCCCTGTTTACCTACGGTTCATCCCAGAAAACAGAATCCGAACTGCTCCAAATCGTCCACAAGAACTTTGATCTGCGGCCAGGAGTCATTGTCAGGTAAACATGACTTCTATACCCGCCTTATCAAGTCATTTCTGGACAGATTTGGACAGTTTTGAAGACAGGCCAATATGTGTTTTGCGGGTTGGAATAATTTGACAGTGAAAATTTCTGCCTAAGGGACAAATTTAATATGAAAAGACAAAATAGATGTGCTCTTTCACTTTGAACGATGAATTTCCTTTTCTACAGGGAACTGAATCTAAAGAGGCCCATCTACCAGCTGACAGCTGCCTACGGCCACTTTGGTCGGCCAGAGTTTTCTTGGGAGGTACCTAAAAACCTGGTCTTCTAAATACTCCACCGCCTTGTCCTGATCGACCTGCTTGAGGGGCTGAAGGTTACGATGGCTCGGTCAACTGATAGGACATTTTCATAGGAAGAAATAAAGCCAAAGTTAGGGATAAGTCAGCTTTAAAGAGGTGAGAGGATACAATAGATAAAGAGGTGGTGGTAGATGCAGGACATATAATGGAAACCAGAAAAGAACAGAGGACATCTTATAAACCAAACATTTTCCATCCTTTAAATAATGTAGACATTATTAATATATGTACAATCAAAATCAACAGATTTTACTTGGTTAATGACACCATAAACAGCAACATGTTTTACCTCAGCACTGAGAATGGTCCTTTACGTGACCATCAAATGTATGTGCAGCACCAACCGCAGTGCCTCGCTCTCTAAAGGTGCTATTGTTTTCTTCAGTGACCATGTGAATATCAGAAGTGTAATTTCTGCTTAACAAAAAGCTCGGCCTTATAAGAATTTAATCTTTGTGTCATGACTGTATGATGCCTTTTCTAAGTCTTATTTTGTAACATGTGCCACAGAAAGCTGCTGGCATTGTTGCAATAAAACAGGTCTCGGAAAAAGTTGGGAGGCACATTCTTATCTTTCATGTTACAATCAATCAAATGTAAAATAGTCATGCCGTCTTGTTTTCATGTTGATCTTTGGTCGCACTTTCAGCACTAAAGTACCTCCTTGGCCTGCTGCATTGTAATTTTTTTTTTTAACCTGCAGGTCCTGGTGTTGTGACAGAGTCTGTAAATGTGTTGTATTTTAGCAAAAAAATTTCTGATATAAATTAGTTTCTTGTGATTACATGCGCTGAGTAGTGGGTAAATAACTGTGAAGTCATTTCATTAAACACTGATGTTTTAAGTCTGTGACGTCCTCAGAGAAAGTAGGCCAAAGTTTCCTCTGACAATGTTCACTCTGCATCTGGCTGGTGAGCTCCTTCAATTCATTCACAAAAACAGAATGTC
Organism: Fistularia tabacaria; assembly: GCA_901007705.1. NCBI lineage: Eukaryota > Metazoa > Chordata > Actinopteri > Syngnathiformes > Fistulariidae > Fistularia > Fistularia tabacaria. The sequence continues at coordinate 46,024 of CAAKHD010004836.1, forward strand.
TTCTCAAACTTTACCGGGCATTTGACGAAACAAAGAGACATTTAGCCTTGTATTGATATCTCAGTTTTTCAATTTTTCATTGCTGATGGGTTTAACAAAATTTTAACGCACTGTGATATCCTCAGTACAGGTTTACTTTAATTGTTGAATTCAATATCCCTTTCTTAATTTACAGACAGTTTTTTTTAATTCATTTAAGTCTGTTGATCTTTGTCCTCTGCTGTCATTTTTTTTTGTCAGTGACAGGAAACTGTAAATAATGAAACAATAAAAATGAAAGAAAAGCTGCAAGTCCCATCAGTGGTTCTCTGCGTGAACGATGATAAAAGAGATGTGACTTATCAAAAGTAATGTCAGTCCTCCAAAACTTCTATTTTTCAACACTTTTTATTTGTTGAACATTAAGGCATATATACAGTACACAACTGCCACTTTTCATCAAGAGTTCAAAATTGAAACCTCTTTGGTTTTTATTTTAAGGCACAGAGGGCACATTTAAATTCATCTGAGATCGGAGCACTGAATACACTCTATATTTTAGAGGTTTAGGCGCTGTTTAGTTTTTTACGATCCTCTCATGAGTAATCTAGCAATTGCATGAATCAAATGATATTTAATGAAAGAATTCTCACAAACTAATTTGATGAGTATTTTCTTTCAGCATTACCGTCTTGATTAATGAAAACCAGGTACTTGTTAACCACTGAACAATCAACTGGAAAACACATCGAAACATCAAGAAACACATAAGCAACAAGACAGACCACGTAGCTGGCTTCTTACTATTTTCCTGAGTGTACAGATCACTGACTGCAGAGGGAAAAGGGAGCGAGGGTAAAGCTGATTCTAAAATGTAAGTTTTTAAGTTAACGCAATCATTGACTGGGCAGCAATGCAGGTTCCTAAACTGAATTAATAGCTGTGTAAAATCATTTTGTAAATGAATTGAGAACATTTTTCTTCCTAGAATAACATGAGAGGCATCTTCAACTGACACATGAAATAAGTGTGTGTGTGTATATATGTAAATATATACACACACAAACACACAGTATATATATATATTATACTGTATATTTGAAGATACTAAAATAAGATGGTTCCTCTTCTTTATTTCTTTATTCAATTCAAAAGACTTATTTTCTATGGAAATGGGAACATTTCTTTTGAAATGAATGAGTGACTTCCAAAATCAACAGTAGTCAAAAAATAAGAAAAACCAAGGAAATTCACTCTGTGTTAGAATTAGGAACAAACATTGCAATGTGGGATATCATTACTTTGAAAGATCGAAAAGCCAATCACACAGAATTAAATTAAACTATTCCTTATTTGTTGTGGACAACCTGGAAGATCGAGGAGCCCTTGGAGTCTAAAGTTTGAAAACCCTCATTCAAGTCATGTCTAGTGTTTCAATTCACTGCTAACTCAAACATCCACCAAAAATGAAATTAAAAAAATAAACACCAAAAATAAACACAAGCCTGTCATTTTCCCAAAGATTTCAAGTGATAAAAGCATGAGCTGACTGACGAGACTGTACTTTAATGTATGATTCCAGCATGTATCCTGGTGCAATAAGCCTTTTGGCCAGTAGAGAGAAGTAAGAGATCAGTGGTTTAAAATTTGGAGGAGGGTTGAAAAATGCTACATTGTAGTAAACACCGTTTATGAAAGCCACTAAAACAAATATACATTACTGGTAACAACAAAACATCTGTCAATCATGCTGCCAGTTGTGGTAGAAAAGGGGTGTGAAGGGTTCCCCTTTCACAATTGAATACTGTTGAAAATGGTTCACACAATGTGGTTTCCCTGCAGTCGCCTCAAACTGTGCATATGGTACAGCAAGAAGTTACAAATTAGCCAAAGATATAAACATTAGAGTGATAAAAGAACAACTCTGCAATGAAAAACAAGAGAATGTCAGACTGCAAATAGAACATGAAAACATGGAGCTCATGTGGTAACATACAGACAAAGTCTCCCCTTACTTATCTAAATAATACAGGTTAATGTAAATGCATTATTCTTTGTTTATATTCATTCACTCAATGCATGTTTCTCGGTTTTTGCATCATTTTACCACCATACTTTATCTGTTTTGTGATACTGACATTTACTGCCATGTCATGTTATTGTAGTGATAAATGTAATCACAGCCAAACTCCAGGAACAAAAGGATGCAAAAAGGCCATTTGTTTTAGCACCAACATCACAGACAGGACCACATATCCCAGTTCTTTAAATAATGCACTTACTTTCTTTTCTTCTTCCCAAGCCAAAAGAGTCAAATGTGATCAAAATTAAAGACAGAACTATTATTCAGATAAAAGCTTTGGCCAGTGACAGCATGTTCCACAGCTGCTCCCAGGTGGCATAGCCTCCTTATACTCCATGACAAGAGAGAGGTCATTGTGATTGTATATTGCACTTCAAATGGAACGGACAACCCATAGATTCTCATGACCATTTGTAACAGCAAGCAACAGAATGAGTCGGCAGAAAGGTTATCTATTGTTGCCCATTAACTTCACTCCTGGGCATCATCATTCATTTTGATGCTGCCGCATGGCATCTTCTTAAGTACTGATGTCTGACAAAGCTGAATTGGGAGGGTGAATGGCACCAGCTTATGTTTTTGTTTTAGCTATCTTGAGCTTGAAAGTCATAGTTCATATAGTAAGATAAATGAAGGCCAACATAACCTGTGAGTATCAGTCCCAATGTTATGGCTATGACAGTGGAAGAAAAAGAATATTTGAATGTGGATGTCATGAAAGAAGAAGTATAACAAGACGCAGACTTCCTTCCATATGACCTTAAAGCACATGTGATGGCCCGCCAAATAAACTCAATAAGCCATCTAGTCTGGCTTCAATTACCGGCTATGCATTCTGCTTTTGGATACTTTGTCATTCCACTCTCTCTCTCATGCTTTGGCACAGAGGAAATTAAATAAAAATACTTTTTGAGCTTTACAATCAATATAGTATCGTCATTCTAAAAATGAAGGAAGCTCTGTTCTTTCTCCCAGGCTGTCAGTTTTTGGTTTAAACTCATGAGGCAATGTAGATACTTTCTCCTACATGCAATAAAGAAATACATAGTATATCAACTCAAGTATCAAGGCAAAAAGCCAATGTGCATTTAGCGTGGATATAAAGATGAATGGATAGCTTACAAAGTCTGTTTGCATATTTCTCAGGAACCAAAGTTTTGGATACTGACTGAATTAAAAATGAATTTAGAGATATTTGACAATATAAAATTACTCATAAACCATGCTGTCAATTTCTGCTAATTGACATTTATAATACAGGCTATTTTCCTTTTGGCACCGATTTTGGTCAACAGATGTCTTGGCATAGTATCTCCTGGGTCAGCTTAGTCTTCCAAATAGTAACTTTGGATGGATGTTATTAAACTGAGAGCATGTCAGAGTGACACCAAAGTCTATTTACAAACCAAATATTTGCAAAAATTTGAAAGCAGGAGCTGAATTTATAAGCGTTTTTGTACTCAAAGCAACACAGTATTGTATTATTTCAAGGGAACCCATGATGCTCAATTCCATTAAGTTGCTTTCAATTCACAATTTATATCATACTCGATAAGCACCAGAATCTTTCATCTTTAAGACTCTATCAAAGCTCCCATCTCGCCTTCTAAGAGGCAACATCCTTGTATGCAGAAGCTGGACGCTTACTCTCAAACTTGGCCCCCTACTTACAACTTCAGGGAAATTTAGCATGTACCAGTGTGTCAAAGAATATATTCTGCAAAAAATGTGCTATGTCCTTAACCCAGAGAGAAAAATAAGACTGCTCATCAACTCCTCCTATAATACTACTGATATTGTCAATTTTGCCATGTAAAACTGTGTTTTACATTACATAACTGCAGAAGTTTGGTTTTAGAATGTCAGTGAACTGCTATATTAGTAATAGATTTATAGAATGACAGGGTAGAATTACTGTATAGCAATGACGTGTGGGGATAGATAAACCTGCCACTTCATGTTAAATCCCAATGTTTATCAGGTGCCAAAGTTCTGTTGCTTTACAGTGACTACAGATAATTTCTGCACACCCTAAGGTGTCTGGAGTAGCTTGTTCACCATGGGGTGATACCTAAATCTCATGTGGTCTTGCTGATCGAGCTGCCTATCAAAGTAACATGATTTGGGCAGACAAGGGGGAGGGCAACAAACTGAAGAAAGAATCTGGGGCTGTTACTTCTAATCTGCAGTGAAGGGTACAGAATAATTGGTGTATCATAATACATATTGATTTAAAATAAGATCTACTGAAATGGGATATATATACACACACATAAGAAAATATGATAAAATGTAATAGGTCCCCTTTGTAAAATATTGCTTAATGCATGTTTAAGTATAGCCTCATCAATTAAATAATCTATTAGACAGGCAGTCCAAAGACAGCATAGAATTATTGCATTTATTCATTTTTTTGTAGGGAAACAAACCAAAGGTCTGACCTTTTCCCCATTTGAACACACTAATATTCCATTTTCTCGGCTTCCTCCTTCTAATACTGTCAGCTTGGCTGTCCAGCAGCCTTCACACTCTCATACTGAAAGCATCTCAGCAATTACCAGAAGCGGGAATAGTCCAAGGCCACTTGTTGAGATTGGTAACAACTGAGTGAGTAGTTATATATTTTCTCAAGTTTGATTGAACAAATGATCTTCTGACAGGTCACTGAAGACAGGACTAAGTGGATTTAAAATTTGGTTTTAACCTTGTGCAATGTGCAAAATACAAACACATTCTATTGAGACAAAAAAAGAATTCGTGTAACAGCATAAAAGCTGAGCTCTTCATTGTGGTCACTCACACCACTGGCTTTTAAAACGGTAGAATCCACTCTTCAACAGATGTAACACAGTCCTGCTTCAGTTCAAAGCTCCAGAGTTTGTCTGGAAATGAATAGTCAAACTAATTTGATACCCAGAGTTTGAAAAATGGAAAGGCCAGCTATGTGGCCTCAGGCAGCTACAGTATGGACATGTTTTCAGGTTGGTGTGTGTGTGGTTGTGAGAGTGGACTGGGACCTCCAAGCGCATCCACCTTGTGCTCTCTCCCTGCATGTCCAAGGGAGCCTCCTCTTGCTAGCACCACCATGGTATCACCTGACATGCTTGCAAACTCAAAGGCAAACGTTCCATAGAAAAGCATGATTATAACACAAAACACCCATTCAAAAATGGCTGATGCATGTTGCAAAGTGAAACTCTCCTGGCAGAAAAACACACCACCTGCAATTGTTGTTAAGGACAACAAACATTGATAAAAATGACTCAACATATGCCAATAAGCCATCAAATGTGCTTTCTGTGGAACAGACGTAGGAGTTTATGATTCAAAATAAAAAAAAAATCTACAACTTGACAGGTCTAAATCTGTACTATTGTCACTTACAGTTCTAAAAAGAAGAACCATAAGGAAGAGACAGTTGCAGTAGCATCGATCTGTCTGTCCGATTAGGGCTTAATTATAATAATTTATACTTCATTAATCCCTTGTGGGGAAATTCATTCTCTGCATTTAACCCATCATGGATAAACCATGAGCAGTTGGCTGCCTTCTCGCAGCACATGGGGTTCAGTGTCTTGCTCAACGACACTTCGACACACCAGAAGGAGACTAAAATTGAACCAGAAATATTCAGTTCCAAGGATTGCTCTACCTCCTGCGTCATGCCACCCCTTACTACATTGCAGTACTACATACAAATGTACATAAGAACCTTGAAGGTTGCCATCTGTTCATGGCTGAGGAGGATACTGAGCACTAAGGCTATGAAGGCCAGTAGGGTCATGCAGAGCCGGAGGTGAGCCACATTGTACTCCCCCTGTGTCTTGGCCAGCCGATAAGTCAGTGCTGACTGCAGGCACACGAACAGCATACTGGTGGGGAAAGCAATGCCTGCTCCGACATAGTGGAGAACCTTAGCATTATCCACCTGTGATAAAAAGAAAGGAAATTATGTTAATAAGAACAGAAAAAAAGACTGAAACTGATGTGGATACTGGTTGAAATAATTCACAAACAGAATAATTGATAGGAGGGTCTGCTTTGACAACACTGAAAGGAAGAAACAGTGTTAAATGACAGTGAAGCGCCTTCTTTTCCCAGCTGGTCACAAGTGCAATAAAACAATACACAAAAGAGCTGCTGGGAGCATGTGACTACAGCTCCCACTGCAGGAACCCCATACACAGAAAGAGAAGAAACTAAATTATGCTGATCAAAACAGATGATGGATTTAAAGTCAAAACACACATCAAAAACACACAAAAAAAAAACTCTAATCTCGACTTTTCACAACTATTGTAAACAAGACTTAATAAATCTCATGACTCAAACAATTACCTACCATCTTATTCAGTTTGGGCTACGATGTCATGTATCCACTGATCCAGGGTGAGCATTTTGTACATTCATGAGCAGAAGGTTAATCCTTGTATTTTACACAGCCAGAAGACTAGTTTGATGCTAATGCTAGAGTATTACTATACACCTTAAGATTTGTTCTTTTTAAAACCCATAATGGGAATTTAATCTTAATATAAGCTAAAAGTGTACACAAGCAATTCCTTACAATAACTAGTTTAGTTCTTATTGAAGTTGCCTTTTAATATCTGTGATGTGCATTGATGAATTTGTTTCCGATTTGAGTCAATTATTGAACAAGATAGGGTACAAACTATAAAGTTGATGTGGCAACTGTTATAAACAGATTTTGCAGAATATGAGCCCCATGTCCTTTTATATTGTATAATTTCACTGGTGAAGGTGTAGCGAGGACTGGTGTCCGATCACTTTTAAAATCTTTGTAGAAACTCGACATATTCAGATTTTTTTCTTAATACACTGCTATATTATATAATACTTTTTCAATGTTGTTAAGTCACAGACTGACACCTCTTAAAAAACTGAACTGACTAAAAAGTCAGTTGCTAATAGGATAACCATCATTTGGATACCTGACAACCTTCACAGACATGATGTCTGTAAAACATCTAATGGATAACGATGGACATGTTTATGTATCAGTGTGAGATAGTGGACCAAGCATTTTTTGTATCTATTTTTCAACCAGCATACATTTCAACTTAGGAGGCGGCCTTTAATCCCTACGTACGTAATAATCTGGATCATTTGTATGGGACTCTGTGTGTATATGTATGAATGTTCAGCCTAAGGTAATTTTCATCTCACATGTTCACATTTATATGGTTTGCCAGATTTTTGTTGTTGGTGGGTTAGGGGCAGGGTGAAAAAGTGGAACTCTTATGAATGCTGAGGACACCAGAATTAATAAAACACTAGGAAAACCAGGTAGTACCAGGGGAAATAAGACCATTCAAAAGCAGCATAGTATCAGCAACATCAAAACCTATATCAGTTTTAAGACACAGTCTGCTGCTCTCGCATTAAATAATACATGATGACCAAGCAAAAACAGCATGTCACCTTATAGGCTGACACTAATGGGCAGAGTCTCTGCATAAATTAAATAGTAATGCTGTACACACAATGCCAAATCTAAATCAACAAAGCTCACACTTTCTACAGGAAGAAGTGGTTATGTAAGTGATTATATCTACATTGAGGGAACATTCCTGATACACATCGTGAAAGGTGCAACTCTAATTATTCAAATGCATTGTTTTCAAAAAATTAATGTGGTATGGTCATAAAAAATCCCCCCCCCCAAAAAAACAAAAGAAAAGTATCTTTATCCAGCTGTGTAATATCAATATTAGGAGGTAATTAATTAGCAAGAGCTTTGAGACCAACAAAAAAGGCCATGGAAATCACATCTTCAGCTAATTACCATGTTGTTTTAGCTTTACATGGGCCCTCTGGAGGTGTCATGCAGGATGTCACACAAAGGTTTTGTTGGAAATACTGTTCTGACGGTTTCACAATGACTTCCATCACAGTAGTATATGCCCTCATATTTAAATACTACACAGTATCAAATGATTTGCAGCTTATAATAAACCTCTGCATATCCGTGTTTTGTAGCAAGAACATTCCAATGTGCATTAAATATATTTGAATGCTAAACACAATTGCCTTACAGAAAAAGCCTCAGTAGCTGGACCACAACTTTTCTGCAAAACTGTTATATACCAGACTGTTACAACCTGGAGCACTCGCCCTGCGGAATTATAACTCTGTACTTTTTGTATTTTCAACCAGTTATCATTGTTTCTCTTCTGATTACAAATTCTATGTGGGGTCCACCAGATTCGGGTCTGTGCTACACTCCTCAGACTGTTTTTTTTAAATTGGATAATCTGGCTTTCACAGTTTCATCATAAATGACATCTCTATATTCACTGAAGATGGGGGGGGCATGTGTGCCTGCCTAGGAAGAGGCCTGTGATTGGTTAAAGATGTGGCTGCTGCTACCACACACACGCACACACACACACACACACACACACACACACACACACACACACACACACACACACACACACACACACACACACACACACACACACCCACCCACACACCCACAAAAAGACACCCCCGATCCACAGAG